>APFE031350367.1:3012-49511 GCA_000404065.3 Pinus taeda
CTATCTTTGTGCAGATCAGGGGGTGTTGTTTCAGTTTCCGCAGCTGGCCACCGTTTCCGCAGCTGGAACCTGTTTCTGTAGCTAGAAACGATTTCCGCAGCCAGCATCACTCTATTTTCAAAATACAATCAACTGTTAGTGCCAAAATAATGCAATGCAGGTGTACGTGAGCTAAGGACATGGGGCATCTTCAAAATATCAGAAAAGGAGAAACTGGTTAGAAATCTTGAGCAAAGAATGAAAAGTGTCCAAAGGTATGATCAAAAATCTCTATCAAACAACACTTCAAGTCATCATTATGTATAGTTATTAATCCATAACTGGTTCTTCTATGTGCAATGATTTAATATATTCACCCACTACCATTCCTATTCCGCAATACCATTCCATACACCTCACATTCATTTTTCCTAACGGTCTTATGATTACTCCGAGTTCAAACTCAAAAATGACTATACTTCTATTTATGACCCGTACTCCTAAGACGTGACCTATTGTATTGCGGCTCTTCCCAGCCATAATTTCCGCAGCCGTCTACTTGAGACGTGTAAATCTCAGATACAGTCACCTGACTTGGGAGAATCCTGTCGTTACTCCACTCATATCATAATCCCTGCATATACTCATGCTCATTTTATGAACTCGATCACGGTCACCACTACTCACCCACTGTTCTTCCTGTGATTCGGGCATTTCCTCTATTTCCGACTGCAGTCACTACAGTTTGCTTGACGCTTTGATTGCAGCCACTGGAGTCATCCTAAACCCCGATTACAGTCACTATAGTCTCTCCTAAAAACCCTGTGACAGAGCCATTCTTCCTTAACCCTCATACGTAGAAAAACCCTCAGTGAATTTAAAGCCGAGGATGGGAAAATTGCTGAGAGCCGAGCCGGAAGGATCAAAATACTTGGAGGGTTATCCCCAAGTCAAGGAGTTATTAAAGAAAGCCAAATGGCTCTGATTTATTCAGAAATTCAAAGGGTATAACAAGGAAGTGACTAAAACCTTTGCAAGGTCCTTTAATGGACAAACAGTGGAGGTGGGAGACTTAAAGTTTACGGTGACCGAGGCCACAATAGCAGCAGCTACAGGCCTACCTCAAGACGGAGAAAGATGGTTCAAAAATAGGAGGCTAGATGATCAAATCTGGAGAACTATGCTACGAAATCAAGGTATGGATACCACCGTATTCACCAGAGGCATCCCTATGCATCTATTGATAAAAGAATGGTCTGGTTTATTGTTGGTCATACAAAAATTTATTACATGTGAGGGCCGTTTTGGCTCTATGTACATGTATCATGTGAGGTTAATGATGAACTTTATAGATGGCCATGTTCTTAATTTACCACATTTTCTGCTAGCAAGTTTAAAGAAGATGAGTGTTACAGTTCAAAAGCATGTAGGTAACATTGAGCCACATCTTTACCATCATGGGCTCATAAGAATTCTGATTGAGGAGCAGTTAAAGAAAACCAAGGACACTTGGGAACAATTTCTAACAAGAAACTACTTCCAAGAGCCATCTGAGGCCTCTGGAAGTAGTCCACCAAAAATCCCAAGGAAAAGTAGGAGGAGGGATAAAAATGTTACAACCCAAGACTCCCCTCCAAAAGAAATTAAAGAAACTGTCCAAAAAGAGGAAAAAGACCAGCCCAAGAATAAGAAACAAAAGAAAGAAAAGGGCAAGATAACCACTCAAGAGGTCTCTCCATCACCTGAGAAATACTTAGAAGAAGACTACCAGCCTCTGTCAGAAAGGCTAGTAGATCTTAAAGCTGCTGCCATGGCCAAGAAACAGCAGAAAGGGAAACTGAGTGCAGAAAAGACAAGTATGAGTTCATCCTTGAGAAGGAGCTCTCGGCTAAAAGGAAAATGGAAAAAAACCAAGGGAGATCAGTCCCACTTTATTGATTTAAGTGAAGAAATACTTGAGAAATCTCCAGAACAGCCAAGCCTTGAAACAAGTCCTCCACGAGAGGAAAATCCCTTTCGGCCAGAAGGAGCAAGCAGTCCTCCTCCACCAGATTTTGAGTTTAGACAGAGAAAATCACCTGAGGTGGATCCTAATCAGCAAGAGGTATACAATTACCTGGAATCCTTAGAACAATCAGCTGTAGGACCAAGTACTTCTCTGCCACTTGATGCACAGGTTCAGTCTCTAAAACAAGAAGTATTTGAGCTAGAAGCCCTAAATAGACATATAATACAAGAAAATGAAACACTCAAAGAGCAGGGTAAGGTAGACAAAATGGTCCATGATAATACCATGCTTCATTTAGGACTGTGGCAGAAGAAGAATAAAAGACTGAAGAAGAGATGCAAAAAGTTAAGCAGAGCTCTAATTAACCTCAAGTTCAAATGTCTGGTTAGAAAACCAAGGATGATGATGATGATGGCATCAAAGAAAAAGAAAAGAGGACTAGATGTCCTTGCAGAAGCCTTGGAGCATGTGGATTAAAATGGAAATCACTCAATTTTGGTTGCACGAGGACATGCAACACCTTCACAGTGGGGGTATGTTGAGCCTCAACCTTGCACCTTCCTATACACCCTCTTAGCCCTCATTCTCCACTCACTTCATTCATCCAGTGGTTAAATCATTGCATTATAGTCTAAAAAGGACTGTTTATATGGTTTTCTGACTATACTGATGTCTGTTGTTTGGTTTAGTTTTTGTTCATGCCAGCACAGGTTTCCGCAGCCAGCACAGGATTCCACAGCTATTTTGTTAAAAGTTGTGCTCCAGGTGTCCTCTGAAGGAATGAGCTACATCAGCAAGCTCCAGATGGTAGGTACATGTAACATGTCCCTTTGAATCGGCCAAATCATCCATAAGAGGCCGCGGTCAACCAAAGTCAAAGACAAGGCTAGCCAAAGAGTTCAGCGGTGGCACATCACTGTTTTGGGCACGTGAATGATACGTGGCCTATTTTTCAGCTCACGAAGGCACCAACACACCTGGAGATCGTTCCTGAACCGTGAATCTAACAGCCAACCACTCCGAAGATTTAAGAAGCATAACGAAAGTTACACTAGATCTCGGCTGAAGAGATCTACGTGTCTATGGCAACGCAGTTAATAGCGTAGTAGTTGTTAATTAGCTGTAGTATTTTTGCATTATAAATAACGCGTCATTGAACGCTGTAAAGAGACTTTTGATACATGTGAATTCTGAACTGTTTATGTAATTTCCGCACTGCTGGTTATCTTATCACCCCACTGTTTTATATGTTGTTGATTTAAATACATGAGAAGACTTTTCTGAAGATAGTCGTGTGATTATTTGATTGGATGAAGTGGCAGAGGGCCCCTGCACGTTGAAGCCTTGTAAAGTGTTTATTTAGTTTCATTATGTTTTTGTTTTATCATTAGCTTGTACATAATATGTTGTTTTATGTTTCTGCTGTTCATATCTTTACCTTTGTTTTCTTAGAGCTGTAAACTGATCAGTGCTTTTTGCAGGTTCTCTTAGTCAGCGCGGGCAATTTTTCATCTTTTTAATAACTTTTGGCATATGAGATCATCTTGTCCTTCCTGCTAACTTTTATATTCTGGAGTTTACATTCAGCATTGTCCCTTTCAAGTTGTGATTTGCTTATTTCTTTTTCTGCTAGTTAGATATCATACTGCTTAACAATTTATGATTTCTTTCTGTGGTCAAATGACTATATCAGTAGGAAATCAGAATATTACTAACTGTAGTGTGATTTAGTTGTCATATTACTTACTCATGGTTGTTTTCCATAAAGTAGATTGAGCTGAATGGTAAATGACTAGAAGAGTTTAAGTAGTGTGATTAATTTCTTTTCTGCAATTTACATCTAGTTATCATATTGCTTGATATGTTCATGATTACTTCCACAAGGTAGATTGAGCTGAGGGGTAAAGGATTTGAAGAATTCAAGTAGTGTGATTAGTTTCTTTTATGCAATTGACTTTCTTGAATAGTTAAATATCATATTACTCAACTTGTTTATGATTACTTCCCACCAGGTAGATTGAGCCGAAGGGCAAAGGATCTGAAAAGTTAAAGTAGTGTGAATTAGCTGCTTTGCTTTAAGTTTGAGTGTTTTCCAAGTTTTTGCTTTCTTTTCATTTTCAGCAGCAAGGATACTGGGCCATTGTCATTAGTTCACTATTTGATGCATTTGTTTTCTCTTAAGAATCGATTTTATTTTAAAGCTTTCTTTTGAGCATTTTCAAGTTTTGAAACCATCACCATCTACACTCCACACACTTCACACTTCACTTTCACCACCACACATTAAGAAAAAAATAAAATCCAAAAACAAACTAAAAAGCTCAAAACGACAAAAGCCTAAGGAAATGGTTATCTAAGTACATATAGTACACCTCACTTCGTCAATTTACGAACCCCGGGTTGACATTATAAATAGCAATTTAGATCACACTAAATTGACCAAACAGTAGGGTCGCCATTTCTTAAGTGCATGTAGTATTTCCAACATTTCCTTCTCATAAATGGCATTGTGTAAATAATTTCCTTTGATTGTATGACTTTTGAAAGAAATGGTCTTTCTTCTTGCATTAAAACAACACCAATTCCATTTCCTAAGGCATAACATTCCACAATAAAGGTTTTTGTGAAGTCCGATGTAGCTAACACCAGTGTTTGTCACATTTCCTCTTTAAGATGTTCAAAGGAATCCATTGCTTATAGAGTCCATGAAAATGCATCTTTCTTCAATAATGTTGTTAAAGGTGCTACTATTCTTGCATAATTCTTAACAAACTTGTGATAATACCCTATCAACCTGAGAAATCCTCGCAGATGCTTTATGGATGTGGAGATTTTCCATTCCTTAATGGTTTTAATTTTTCTAGGGTCTACCTAAACACCTTCATGAGATACAATATGACCCAATTATTCCACCTCTTGTACTCCAAAGAAACATTTGGAGCTTTTTTCGTATAATTTTTTCTCCTCCAGTAGTTTGAGCACCTCGTCAACATGTTGAACATGATCCTTCCAAGACTTTTTGTAGATTAGTATATCATCAAAAAATACTAACAAAAATTTTGTAAGAAACGGCTTGAAAATGGAATTCATCAAACCTTGAAATGTAGAAGGTGCCTTGGTAAATCCAAAAGGCATGACCAAAAATTCATAATGTCCCTCATGAGTTGTAAATGTTGTTTTCAGAATGTCTTCAGTCTTCATTCTGATTTGATGATATCCTAAATGAAGATCCAACTTGGTGAAGTAAATTTATCCATGCAATTCATCTAATAATTCATCAATGATAGGAATGGGAAATTTATCTTTAATAGTGAACTTGTTGAGCTCCCTATAATCTGGACACATGCACCACAATCTATCTTTCTTGTGAACCAATACTACTAGAGCAGAGAAAGAACTTTGAATAGGTTGAGTTATACCAGCCTCTAGCATTTATGTAACCATATGTTCAATTTCACTCTTTTGGCCATAGGGATATCTGTAAGGCCTGATGTTTGGAGGAACACTTCCTGGAATCAAATGAATAGCATGATCGTGATCACGAATAGGTGGGAGGCATTTGGGAGTCTCAAATACCTTGGAATGATCGTCCAAGGCTTTCTGGAGATCTGGATAAATAGATTATTTCGATGTGGGAAACTCTAGCAAACATAATTGTGCAATTACGCCTCAATGTTCTTTCTTTAGAATCTTTGTCATTCAGTTAGAGCTTATTATCTTTCCCGGTTTCCCTGCGATACCCCTTAATTCAAATTCCTTTCCTTCTGAAGAAAATTTCATGAAAAGTTTATTGAAAATTAAAATCTATTGTACCCAAGGATTGTAGCCATTGGGCTCCTAGTACAACATCAACACCACCCATTGGAATGGAAAGCATTGGGCTATTCAATACATATTCTCCCATGGATAGCTTGATATTATGGCACTTTCCAGAGCAATTTATGATTCCTCCACTTGCAACCATCACTTGACACTCTCATGTTGGATATAGGAAGCAATTCAATTCCTTGGATATCTTACAATGAATAAAATTATGGGTACTTCCCGAATCAATCAACACTATTACCTTTTTCTTCTTGATATGTTCTTCTATCTTGATAGTTTGAGGAGTGGTAATTCTGGCCAATGCATTACAAGATGTGGTCGAATTCATTTCTTCTTTATCTAGGGTTTGTTCCTGGTGTATATCCTTTTCTTTTGACGTTTCTTGTTCCTTTTCTTCCTCCTCTTCACAATCTATGTAAAATAATTTCTCCTCAGCACACTTATGACCTTTAGTGTATTTGTTATCACAACTATAACAAATCCCTTTTTCTTTTTTTTCTTCCAATTGTTGTGGTGTCAACCTTGTAGGTTGTGGAAGGCTAGGTCCAACAACACTTCCATATTTATAATTGTGAGTGGTAAGCTTCCTTCTTGTCATTATTTTGTTTTCATTTTTCTTGTCAACCTGAATGCCTTCTCCAATGAATCAAGTTCCCAAAGGTGAACCTCATCTTGGATGTTATCCTCTAAAGTCCCTATGAACACATCAATCCTATGCTCATCTGGAATATCTTTTACCCTTATATTCAATTTTTGGAAGTCCTCATTGTGCTCCATCATTGAACCCTTTTGTTTGAGATTTATCAGTTAGCTAAAAAAAGTGTTGTTTTTTGTATCCTCATAATGTTCTATTGTTTCATCTGTAAAAATTTCCCAAGTGACAATTTGTTTATGAGAGCAAAGCCATTAATACCTACAAACTGATTTGGTTCCAAATATAAAGTTGAAATGCGTACCTTTTGTGTGTTTTTCACATTATGGAGATCAAAATAGCTTCATCTGTAGTATCCATGTTACGGGATCCTTTCCATCAAACTTCCTCATATCGATCTTTGGAACATGGTGGGTCTTCGATCCAACATTAGAGTCTATGAAATCATGATTAACATTTATTTTTTTCTCATCATGAGTTTCCTTTACTACCATTTTGCCATTAGTAAGCATTTCTTGTAAAAAATTTGTCAAATTTGTCTTCAAAACATCCATCTTAGCTTCCAAGCATTTTCTTAAACCATCCATATTATATTCCACATCTTTCTTTAAACCATCTATCTTAGCTTCTGTTACTTTTTGTGAGAGTGAATTCTGTTGCACTTGGTCTCATAATTTTGATATATCATGTTGCATTTCTTCTTCTTCTTCATGAGTCATGTTAGAGATTTCAGGTTGCTTACTAGGTGTTTCCATTCTCTTTCTTCAGGCAATTAATGATAATTATGATTCACTATGCCCTTTTAATTCCTTTAAACTAATTTTTCAAACCAAACTTATGCAAAATTTAAAACAAAACTACACACCTTTTTTCACTTTATAGGAGCTCAATATTATATCTTATTTACCTCTGAAATTGCATATCTCCAAGGTCTAAAATTGTGAATTGTTGCAGCCCTCTGAGTCCTCTTTCCAACGCCAGAAGTCTGATTGAAATTGGATTCTCCAAGAAAGGGTTATGCCCAATCTCCCAAGATGACCTAATTATACACTTTTTTAATAGAGTGAACTTGTATGAAGTGCCATGTGTCATTGTTTCAACCTTCGGCCCTGAAAATCATGCACAAATAACTGCATTCCATCCTCTTTCTATAACTTCTTATGAAATTTCAATCTGATACTCAGAGAGAAAGTTATGATGATTTTCCCAAGGTCACTTGTTTTGGATGTAATTCAGGAGCTTGCAAAAACCCTAACTTCCTTGGATCATATCTCCGAAAATATAGCGAGACAATATCTGAAATTTGGACCCAAGGATCATTGTGATTTTGGCTCAATTTTTATTTTTTTTAGCTTCTAAAACATCGAAGAAAAAAAATTATAGAGAAAATTCCGTGATGTCCTATTTTGGAGGAGCGAAAACCTAGAATCCAAACCTCTGATACCAAATGTTATGAAACCAACTCACAAAAAGATAGATCAACAAATTAGAAGTCAGCCTCTTTGAGGGGGAAATCTCCTTTACATTACACAAATGAACAATTGTTATATGATACAAATGACAAAACCTCATTTCTATAAATAGGAGCCTAAGGGGTCACAATATAATCAAAGCTGACATAACAATAATAATATAAGGGAACAAAAATAGCAATAGTGGGCTTCTATGGGGCACAATAATAACAATATGGGGACAATAGGGGCACAACAATAACAATAAGGGCTACAATGACAACAGTAATGGGGGAATCACTAGTATTATAGGGACCTAACAAACACTAGTGGGAGGCCAAGAAATGGGGGAATGTTGAGCTCAAAATCATTGTCTCCCACTACCTTGGTAATGGTGTAAGGACCATATCAGAGTGATCTGAGCATCCGATCGACTCTGGTAAGGAATTATTTCTAAAAATGAAATCAAACTTTGCCACCCAACTGAAATTTGTGTGGCACCCAATTTTGATCATGTCACTACTTGTACTTAGAATTTTACTTCTCTAAGATGTCGTGAACCTGCTGGCGGATGTGTTGTTTGTGTTTAATAAATCTAGTCACTTTATCAGCCTCATAAAATACATGTGTGGAGTCTATCTATGTAGTCGCATGAGGCATGGCAACATCAATCAAACACAATAGTTGAAATCCTAGACCTGCTTGAAAGGGATTGCGACCAGTCAAGCTATGGAGAGATTTGTTATAATTTTGTTGCACATATGGAAGAATCTCATCCCAGGTTCAAGGATTCTTGGTGTTGTACATGCAAAGTATGTGCACTATCATCCAATTCACGACATTCATCTGGCCATCATTCTAGGGATGGAAGGCAGACGACTTGGTGAGCTTGGTGTCCAATAGTGTTGAGGCTTGACCAGAATGTGCTTAGGAACCTGCTATCCTGATCTGGTATAATGGTCTCCGGGATCCAAAAATGTACCCATACTCGTTCAAAGAAGATTTTCCCAGTGTCCTCTGTTGTGATACTCTTCTTGCAAGATGCCAATATAGCCATCTTAGAAAATTTGTCCACGACCACAAATACACAGTACCATGCTTGGTAAAGGGGATCCCAGACATATAGTCTATGGAGATGGATTCCTTTTGGCTGGGAGTAGGCAAAGGAGTGTGCAGGCCTTGCTTCTTGATGGTTGGATTGGTGATGGCATAGGGATTGAAAGATCTTATATATTTCCCTATATCTAGTCAAAGTTTGGGCCAATAAAAATATTTTTATAATAAAACCACAGTTTTCTCCACACCAAAGTTTCATGCTACCTGACTGTAGCGCGCCTCCCAAATCATCTTGATACACTAGTTTGAGGGAACACAAAGGTGACCCATGTAGCATAATAATGTTTCTTGGAGGTGGAAATCTATAACTTTCTTTCCATCTACTAGCATCCGATATGTGGAGGTAAACTCTAGATCATTTTTGTATAGTTGCAGCCATCCAGAGGTCTCGTGACCACATGAGTTGAGGAAAACAGTCAGTGTTGCAACTCGGGGTTGACTGAGGCAGTCTACAACATTATTAGTGCTCCCCTTTTTGTATTTAATGTTCAAATGGAATTGTTGCAAATATGTAGACCACTTTGGCGTTCATTCTTTAACTTCCCATATGCCTGTTTAAACTGAAGAGGTAAGTGATTGATGTGGATGACCATCTCCTTCCCCAGAATGTAGTGCTTCCATTGTCAACAAGCCTACACAGTGGAATACATCTCTTTATCATAGGTGGGGTACTTCTGAATTGTATCGAAAAGTGTCTCACTATGATATGCCACTGGATTCCCTTGCTAGGAGAGGACTGCACCAATAGCATAGTCTGAGGTGTCTGTCTCAATTTCAAATGGTTGCTTGAAGTCTGGCAATGTGAGTATCGATGCAGAGAAAAGGTAGTGCTTCAACTCAACAAACGCCTTCTGTTGGGACTCAGACTAGGAAAAAATTGCTTTTGCCCCATCCTTAGTAATTTGACTCAAAGGCCAAGTGATATGGGAGAATCCCAACACGAACCTCCGATAAAAATTTACAAGCCCAAAAAAGTTGTGAAGCTCCGTTAAAGTGGTCGGGGCTGGCCAATCCCAAATGAGTTGGACCTTTGTCAGGTCCACATGCACGCTATGCTCATCTATGATGTAACCCGAGTATTGGACCTAGAAAACGCTAAAGGTGCATTTCTCCAAGTTGTCACACAATTTGTGTCGTCGAAGGGTTTGAAGGACCTACCGAATGTGTTGCAAGTGTTCTTTCCAACTCTTGCTGAAGATGAGAATGTCATCATGATAAACAACCACAAATGAGTTGGTTAAGGGCCGCAAGCTGTCATCCATTAGCCTCATAAAATTTGCAGGGGCATTTGTCAACTTGAAGGGCATAAACAACCATTCAAAAAGACCTTCCTTGGATTTGAAGGCAATTTTCCATACATTTGTGGGATCTATTGGAACCTAATGATAACCAGACTTCAGGTCGATCTTGATGAAATAATTTGCCCCCTTGAGTTGGTCCAGAAGTTTATCAATCTATGGAATTGGATAAATGTTCCTGACAGTGATTTTGTTTAGTTCCTAATAATCAATACAGAGGCTCTAGAGCCCATCCTTCTTTGGTACAAGTACAATAGGGCTCCCAAAAGGCGATGAACTTGGTCGAATGTGCCCTTTTTGTAGCAACTCCTAGATTTGTCGCTTGATCTCTTCATTTTCTAGAATGGAGTGACAATATATCAGCCCGTTCGATAAAGGTGCTCCGAGAGTCAAATTGATTGAATGCTTGACCTGACAGTGCAAAGGTACCCCTGTTAATGAGAAGAAGATGTCACTGTATTCTTCCACAACCATATCCATATGCTTCCATTGCGTGGAGGAACTCTTCCTAGGGGCCATGGATGTGGTTATGATCTTCCCCTTACTTTGAGAGCGAATTAGAAAGAAAACACATTTTCTAGTCTCGGATATGATCTTACTGCATTGCGTAGCAGAGATCAAAGAGATGGCAGTAGGTGGGGAAACCTCCAATATCCTAGATAAATTATTACTCAAAGAAATAATAACAAACCAAGGTCTAGACTCATATACAACATGTTGCTTCCACAAGTATGGTTGTCCTAATAATACATCACAAACTTTAAGAGGAGAAACATCACACAGTACCTCATCCGTGAAGGGCTTGATGTTGTAGGGAAGGTGGCACTGCTGGCTAACATGGACATCTCGTCCTTGGTGAAGCCACCCAATGGTGTATGACTGTGGATGCGCTATAGTCGGTAGGCCCAACCACTTCATGACCTCTACTGAAATGAGGTTCTTTTGTCTCTCGTTGTCAATAATGAACTGCAACGAAGAACCCTTCACCCAAATCTGTGAATCGAATAGGCATTCCCTCTCCTCTGGATCTTCAAGCTCAATATTTTGGATCTTGGTGGTGGCCACTGTGGCACTCGGATCCACATCAATGATCTACTTCCCTTTGTCATTCCCCTTGTCAAGTTCTGACTCGGATTTGGAACATGCATCTAAATCAGAAGCCTTCAACTTGACCACCAGTGATTGCTTGGCCTGACACTCACTTGTGTTGTGAGTGGAGCTCTATTGAACTCATCACTTTCCCTTGTCCTTCTTTATCTTTGTGGTGTTTCTCTTTGCTTATAGCTTCATTGGGTTATCCTGGGTCGCCTCGCCTTAGCTATGTCCTTTGCTCTACAGTTTGGGGGCATCTTTCCCTTGCTTCGGATTCATAGATCCAAAGTCTCGCTTTTTCTATTTAAACTTCTGCTCAATCTTGACAGTGTACCGGTACATTGTGTTGAGCGAGGAGATGTACAAGAACTCCATCTCATCCTAGATGTACCTTTGTAGATAGTCGCGGTACTTGAGTACCAAATATCGCTCATAATCCTTCATAACCAACTTTGTGCAAAGGTTATGAAAACAATTTGTAAACTCTAACATGTCTTGGTCCCTTCCTTGTCGTAGTGTGGTCCACGTTATGTATTTATCCTTATAGCTCCTGATAGGGTAGTCCTACTCCTTGATGGCATCCTGGAACGAATTCCAAGTGGGTGCGGCTGAAAATAGTGAGGGTGTAATTTCATCCTTCTTCTCACAGTAGGTTTCCCACCAGTCCTTGACGTGGCGGGCAAATTTGAGAAGTGCAAAAGTAATATTTTACCGATTGGAAAAATCATGAACACAAACATATCCTTCTAGCTTATTTAACCATTTATCTACGGCGTACACATCTATCTGACCCTCAAATATGGGGATGTCAAAAAGTTAACTTTTACCTTAAAGGGTGTGGTGCTTCCAGAGTAACTATTGGAAGGAGATTCCTTGCCCTTGGGTAGTTGCTGAAGGATCTGGGCAAAGTTGTCCATCATCGCGTTGCTCTGTCGCTTGAGGGCTTCTTCAAGAAATATTTTGAAAGGATCTCTTACCCCCTCATATTTCTTCTCTTCCGCCATGGGAGGTCGTTGGATATTTGTGAGGCTGGTCATGCAAAGGTTAACCAGTTCCATCCCTAAGTCCTTATATCCCAACCTCGTTGGGGACATGCAAAGAAAAATAGAGAAAGAGTAGACCCCTCTAATATCATTGATCCAAACTTAAACAGGAAAGCAAAAAAATACAGATTTATCCATAAATATAGAGATTCAGCAGAAATAACACTTCATTTCATTACTGTCAAATACTGAAATATACTTACAAATAGAATGGAAATAATACTAGCTTGGGCGATGGTAGCTTATCTCTGAGAGGAGACGTGGTAGCTACAAGCCTCTTAACTATGTTGCAATGAGTCCCGGAGGCCTATTTATTATTAAGAAAGAATGAAAAACCCTAAACATACAAAAACCTAACCCTGGGAGATGAAGCGCCAAACTTATGGGCCCAATTTGGGTAAATTGGTACATCAACTTCCTAGGGTCATAAATTTGGAACATGATCTCCATTTGATGTGCACAATACCTCGTTAGAAATATCTATCTAAGGAATACAACTTCCGAGTGGTCAACATAGGTCCACAGTTCATTTTGTCCCTGATTTTCCCAAAAAACTTCGTTTAGGGCCTCAAAACGGCTCCGGAAGTTCAGGACCCGAAAAACTGCCAAAAATAGTAAATTGTGCTACAACTAAGGAAAATGAAAAATTGAAAGAGACAATGGTTGAGGGCCTAGTGGAATAGGAAAGTCTCCACCAACATTCACCTGGATCAGTCTAGTACTTCGATGTCTATTAACACAATTTTTCTAGCCAACTTAACTGGCATGCTAGGGTATAAACCAATGGGAGCATAAGGGTGATTGTTGTATCCTCTAATTGTAATATCAGAAGGCTTGATTATAGGGGATCCCAATTTCTACCAAATGGTTTTGGACATGGTACATGTGGAGGCCCCTTCGTCAAAAATGCAACAATTAATGTTAATGTCTTGGATTGAGACTGGAATTTGGAAAGCAACGGTTGATGGTAGTCGTGGAGTATCTTTATCCAAGTCGAAGACCATTAGGCAAGAATCGGATGGGTCGATTGTGCCTAGATTGGATAAGGCTTTCTGTTGGGCTGGGCATGTTTGTAGGACTTCTAATGCTAACATGGTTGGCGGTGATTATGCTAAGTCGTCGATTATGCTGTAGCTATGAGCATCTTTCAAGTTGTGTCTCATGAGTTGTAAAGGTCCTTTGACCATTTTAGGCACAGATTCTACAAAATGTCAAGGAATGGTCAATGAACATATAGGTATTTTTGTGGTTGAGATGGATGGACCAGTCTCTGGGGAGCTTCATAAACTTGATTCCATGTTTGCAGGAGGATATCCTCTCCTATCATGAAAATATCATGATTAGGATAGTTATGGGGGTTCCCTCCAAATGGATGAGAGTTGGGTGTTTGTTGTTGAGTGTTAACCACTCCCTGATGGGGGAAGGGGCCTTGCATTACTACAATTTTTTGACCTCCTTTCCCCCTACTGTAATGTATCCATTTTAAGTCAAGAAGTTGAGGACAGTGGTGGTTATAATGACCATATTCCCCACAGATAACACATGAATGATTAGTCTATACAAAGGTGTTCTTGCCTTGTTTCTATGGGTTATTGTTGGTCGATCTTTGGTTTTGATTCCATTTAGGGTTATCCCTTCCCAATGCCCATCGGGGTTGTTGCTAGTTGCTATCACCCTGGTCGGGTTCTCCCTTTGGCTTAATTTTAAGTTTTCTCTTAGCAATATTCGAGGGGGTTAATTGGACTCAACTTCTCCTATGACTATTGTTGTACAGCGAGGGAAATTTGCAATAGATTCACTCTTGCATTATTTAGTGTTGGTGGGTTACTATGTTGTTGTGTAGGGAAGGGAGAATATTGGTTTCCTTCTCCCTGGTTAATATATGGATTCTAGGAAGAGCACCTTATGTATGTATTCCTAGAGGAGTATTGATTTCCCTGTGGGGGAGGATATGAGCCTCCCTAAGGGGGATGATATTGGTTAATCATGTTGACCATATTCAGCGCAGGTGAGGGTTGATTGGGTGTTTAGCAGCTAAAACTCCCTCCAAAATTTTAGCACGCATGCAAATTTCGAAGCCTACCTTGGATCCTGCGATCGATTATCCTTGCTCACTTGTTGGTAAGCTAATGATCTCAAGCTTCCCCTCCTTGATATTAAGGGTTGTTCATGTTATCATCTCTATGCAACATGTGTCATCTTGGGGATGGGGATGGGGATTTTTTTTATCATGCAAAGGGGATGTTGTTTTGCTTCAAGGGAAATCTTGTGTGTATGAGTTGTTATCATCACATATACATGTTTCACACTCACTACACACACTCTTGTCACGAAGGTTGTTGCATCAATCAGAGTATGTTTATGCATTCTAGATAGTCCATGATTGTATCACTAAGTGTCCATGTGTGATCACAGTCAAGTCCTATCACTGTTTACATTTGTTTCATTGATCTCACACTTAGTCATTTCCTAAGAAACTTAGCCTCATCCAGCTTCTCGGAAATTTGCACTTTGTTTCTGCAACCATCAATCTTCCTCCCTTTCCTGCCGAAACCCCGCAGTGTGCAGAGACCCCATCAAACACTACTTTCATGAAATGCGTAGAGCAGTCAGGAAGCCAAAACTACTCCCTAGAAATGCGCAGAGAAGTCCGGCTACCCTGCACTCAGAAACATGCAGAGGTGTCCTTCAGGGCCCCCATCCAGTAGAAGTGTCATGTGCCTCAAAATAATGCAATGTTTTCCAAGTTTTCATGTCAGTCTTACATGAAGAAACTACGCAGATGGACCTCCCAAGTCCTCATCCTGACAACAATCATTGCCTGTTGAAGTTGTGATTATCTAACTCTCAGTGACTACAAGAAAAGGTTACATGCTAAGATCAACCCCAAGGAGTCAAGGAGAAGGACCAAGAGACTAAGTAATGGTAAAGGTCAAGACCACATGAAAACTCTGTCAAATGCATGATCATCTTGACGGTAAGTACGGTGAGTAAAGAAAGCCTTTCTATGTACATCTCTTAGTTGAATTTGCAAGACTACTTGTCATTGTCATATCATCGTGTCTTTAGTAACATGCTTGTGCACAAACACAAAAAGTCATTTCATGTGTTTCTTCTACATGTATTTCTTCCTTCTTGCTTGTTTTACCAACTATCATCTTCCACATGTTGATTTCTATGTCATGCTTGCGACCTTATTCTAGTGATGTTAAAGATTTGTGTATGAGTTGTGTTCACTATGTACATATCTATCACACTCACACACGATGTTGTGAGAACTGTCACGCAAGTGTCGACATGGTCATCTGAAGTGTCGCACTTGTCATTTTAACCATTAGACAGTCTCATAGTCAGTCATATTGAGACATGTCCTTTTGGCTTGAGGTGTCTTGTCGTCGATTCATGTTGAGTGTGTGTTCACAAGGTTATATATTCATGAGTTCACTCGCTCACACACTTAGCCACTTTTTCTGAAAGTCTGTCGACTAAACCACCCTCCATCAATTAGACCTACACTGAGCTACATTGCGTAGTCTCAACCCTTAGTGACCAAGTACTATTACCCAAAATTGCGCAAAGCTTGAGGCTCCCTACCAGGCAATCTACACTGCACAATCCTGGAAGCAACCTAGTTGAATGTCAACTAGAACGATGAAAAGGTTGTCCAAGAAGCTATCTCAATCTGCATGCCCACCTCTCTGAAGACATTGCACAGAAATGAGGGATAGGCACTTGTTTCCTGTCACTGAACTGTCTCTAAAAATTGCGCAATTCTGTCAGTTAGTCCCCTTGTCAATCGGCCTACTGCTCCTCCTAAAAATTGCGCAACTTTCTTAGACTGTCCACCAGCTGCATGGCATCCCGCTCAACCCAGAAACTACACAGACATGTTCTACATGACTACTCCCAGTTCTTCATAGGTTTGGCCATAAAGCTCCCGCAACTCGCTCCCAGCCTCCTCAAAAATCTACGTAGTTTTCACTGCCAGCATCCTCTGCTACCCACACTGCCTTCTTGGGAAAAATTGTGAAGTTTTGTCTCCCAACTAAGCTAGATCTCGTAGAATGTCACTATTGTTCTAGACTACTCAACCCAGCCTCCCAGTGACCTTTGCACCAATTTTTCTTAACAGTGCCCTAGAGCACCGCATCCCGACCTGACCTATGTTCTGCGTTGTTTTGGAGCCTTTTCCTCTCTACTTGTCACTTGCACCTGAAAACAAAAGATGATGCATCATGGTAGACTAGGAAATTTATAGATTGATGTCGTCTCATCATGAGTGATTGTAGATACAGGTACATGGATGAGATGTGTCACGATGACAAATGGGATGAATAAGGAATGCATTCTAGGATACTTGTTCGCGAACGAATGAACACACGAAGAGTACCAAGTAGCAAGCAAGGGAGACACATGCGCACTCATGAACTATCAAGTGAACATTGAGACCATTGAAGACTATGTGCACCCTGACATGCGAAGGTGAAGCTATGGTACACCACGGGCACACTCATCACTCTGCATCATAGCATCTTGACACAACCAACACAACCAGCATGTGCATACACGCAGCGTCATGTCGAGTTGTGTCATGAGTTGCCTCAGCCACATCACTACTTTGGGTCATAATTGTGTAATCAATGTAATGTAACGTGGAAGTCCAAGAGAACCAATGATGAAGTCAATGAGTCATGTAAGTCGAAGATTCATGTAATTTGAACAGTCGTGAGGAAAGTCAAATAGTCACAAGGGTCAGTTTCACCCTTGGCTATATATACCCCTCATTTGTACATGAAAAAGTACCTTGGCTCATCCCACATAGCCTTGAGAGTCTATAGTCTTTTCTTTGATGAGAAAGCAATTGCTTCAACGCCCCACTATCGGGGTTAGTGATGTAATGGTGTATGGATGTGTCTTGGAAATTTCTCTTAATTCATTGTTAACAGGCTAGCACATTTTCGCACATGTATTGTACTCGTTTGTAAGACTATTCTTTGGATGCTTGTAAGCATGTTGCTTTAACCTGTATTAAGATAGTTGAAATATTTTGGTTGTTTTAGTGCATATGTTGTTGGAAATGTGTTGTATCATTTGTTAACGTTGTCTCACTCATGTGGACTACTCCGTCAGACACTCGACAAACCCATTCTTGTAAACTTGTTATAACGACCATCGCAGTCGTGTGAACTATTCCAATGGGTGTTGTACGTGTTATCTATTCACCTTTTGTTTGTGACTATTGCATCTATGTGGACTACTCCACCGGAAGCTGCACAAATCCTGATGTGTTGTGTGTCTCTAACTGAGTTGGGACTATCCCCTTTCGACTTGAGACTCACTTTCACCCTCTCCCTCTACAGTGAATGACACTAAGAACTCACTAGGAACATGAAACTCGTTTGAAGACTAATTATACCACTCTCATGTGCTGACAAGCAAGAGCTAAGACATATCTATAAGATAATGGAAACCCGGCCATCGTACCAGATGGGACTCCTACACAAAACGGTGTGAGCTCTAGTTGGGACTTCATATCAGGGAGATCCCCTGAATGTTGATGGGTCCAGCACCATCAACATTTATGGCGCTAGAGGGAGGGCCAAATGATAGGTTTATTCCTCACAATATGTTTTGAATATTCGCATAATTATCATGACTAACCATCGAATTTATCTTCCGGAGTGTATGTCTTATGGAAACGACTTTGAAATCTCAGAAGAGCTCTGGAATTTCTTGTCACAATACACATATGATGGTGGGGACCAAGTAGCCTTGGTTAGATACGCAATTAGAATTGTAGGCTCCTGTGAAAGACATGAAATCTATGAAGATTACATAGCCTGCGTGTTTTTCGCATACACACTTCAAGGGAACCCACTGCATTGGTGTGCCACGCTGCCCGAAAAATTTATTCACTCTTTCCATCATTTGATTGCAGAGATAGACCGTGCTTTCAATCATTTTGACTATAGCACTCAATAAAGAAGTTTTGAAATTATGGAAAGCACTTGATGAATCCGTTGAACAATTTCACACACACTTTTGTAATCTCGCATATCGATTTCTCGAAGATGAAATTGATTGGGAATTCCTCGATGGAAGATTTAACTATCTTATTTACATATCTGAAAACCCGCAATTCTTGGAATCATTCAAATACGTTCCAATAGACCTCGATGTTAGAGCTGCTAAATCTAAGATGGACAATATCATTGTCATAAGTGATTGTCCATCCTCTTCTCATCAAAAAATTTTAGCTCCGCAGTGCGAGGTGGCAGAAGGTGTGTGCACATCTATTGAAATGCCACATCGTCCTACCCCACATGCTCTTGATATCTATGCAAATTTGGCTTGCAAGCCTACTGGTTTTCATGTGGACTTGTTACCTCAACCTCCGTCCCCGAGTTCTGTTGATCCTCCAAATTGTATTGCTTTGTGTTCTTCCATTCCGAACTCCACTCTTATTGTGAATGAGGATCAAGTTGTTGACAAATTTGTTGTTGTGCAACCAACCTGTGTTATCATTCATGATTAGTATGTGCTAGAATCTGAAGAAGAAACCACGATGAAGGATGACTCCCTTCCATTCGTGCCTCATCCACTCTATCCTGACATCTCTTGTGATTCTACCACTTTTGATTTTCCCTATGAAAACTCATCTCCATATATTTCTACTTTTGATCATTCATAGAACACAATGGATGTCAGCATGTCATTACATTGCAGAAAGGACACATCTTCCTCTAAAAATTCATCCCATTTGTCACCTTTGATTTTTGAAAACACAGAGGGTGAAATTCCTTGTTTCTCATCAACCCCTCTACATGATTCATCAGATCATGAGGATACCGGTGAACATCCTGAATTTTTTGATCATGATTATCGTAATATATGTACTTCTTCATTTGATCATGATGTTGATTCACTCGTTGTCAATCTTTATAAGTCCCTGGTCTCCAATGATTTGTCTATTGACGAAGTGGAAACCCCACAGGTTGTCGAGGAACTTCAGCTTGAGCTTATGGTTATGCTAAGCCCTCATTGTCCTCAGCTTAGTTCCACTTCCAATCAGAAAATTTTTTAAACACCCAAGTCTCCTCATCACTCTCTGCTTCGTATTGAAGATCAATATAATACACAAATTTCACTTCCTCCACTTGAATCACATGATCCCATCGCCCATGCATTGGAGGAATCATACATAGCAAACACACTTTCAAGGTGTAATTTCTCTCTCTTTCTCACGTTTTCTTGTCTGTCACAGTCAAGAGAGTGTGCATGCTTATCATCTACACACAGTATGTCACAACACCATGTTAAGTCTGTAGAATGTTTGTCTTGTGCATTCACTCTTTTCTTTTTTGAGGATGTTCTAGAACAAGGAGCGTGTTAGTCTTCGTTGATCAATATTTATTGTTCATTGGTTTACACGCATATTTTTCATGCCTTCACCAGCATGGGATAGCTAATGCATTGGTAGCTGCATTGGAAATATCACTTCATGTGAGTAGGCCCATGCATTGTTTAGCGTAGGAGTAGAAGTAGCGTTTTCTTTCTTGATTTTCTTTATTTTCTAGTTTGCATGTCTGTTTGCTTGCTTGCTTTTCTTACTTGTTTTTCTTTCACTTTACTTCTGCTTTTTGCTTTCTTTGCTTGTTGCACCCATAGGTTAGCCTCTCATGAAATCATGTTTGGTTCTCGAAACAAGCCAGGAAAATCTAAGACGACTTTGACAGCTATCAACATTTGGTTATATGTTGTCCTCTCTATTTATGAAGAACCTGTTGTCTTCAGTTAATGATGCCTTGATGGATAACGTGTTCTATTCAGAGTGAGCCTTGGTGAAAACAAAATTCTTGCACTTTTAACTAGTACCGCCTGCTCTAATCGGTTCTTCTGGGTTAACCCTTGTCATCTCAGTAAAGTAGAGTAAGGTAATGGGGAAAGCCTTAACAAGTATGTTAGAGGCATATATAACATACTTCTTTGAAGGAACAACCTATTCTTCTCTCAATAAGTTGGGATCCCTCTTCCGCCTCTGAAAGAAATAAGTACTTATGCACAGCCTTTGAAAAAATGAATAAGGAGAAAGAAGAGAAAGGCTTCCTACGCAGACAGGTGATGCAAGTAACTCCGTCGAGGTACTAACTAGGCTTGCTGGTAGTGGAGTAATGCTTGTGTCCCTATGTGACACCACCAGGGTACTATCCAAGCCTACTAGCAGTGGAGAAACACCAAAGATGAAACTTAAACTCTAACAATCATATTAGTTGTGCATCAATATCCCCCTCATCCACAATAGAAACAACTAGGTTGACTTGGCTTGGAATGTGTGTTGATCGATCAAGAGAATGGCAGGGACTACATCTTTCACACATGCTAGTGTGAAGCCATCATGATCAAAGAATCGAACAATACTTGCGGAAGGGTTAGACTCACTTTTCACGAAACAAGGTCCATACAAGAGATGGATTTCTACCAGTGTGTCACCAATGTTGTAGCATCTACAACATCCTCCAAAATTATGGCTCGCATGCAAATCGATAGTCCAATCGATCCTGCAATCGATCATCCTCAATCACTTGTTGGTAATCTGATGATCTCAAGATTCCCCTCCTTGATCTTAAGAGTTGTTCATGTTCTCATGTCTATGCAGCATGTGTCATCTTGGGCATGGGGATTGTTTATCATGCAAAGGGGATGTTGTTTCGCTTCAAGGAAAATCTTGTGTGTATGAGTTGTTATCATCACATAGACATGTTTCACACTCACTACACGCACTCTTGTCATGAAGGTTGTTTCATAAAGCAAAGCATGTTTATGAATTCTGGATGGTCTACGATTGTATCACTAAGTGTCCATGTGTGATCACAGTGGAGCCCTATCATTGTTTACATTTGTGTCATTGATCTCACACAAAGCCATTTCCCAAGAAACCTAGCCTCATCCAACTTCCTAGAACTTTTCACTTTTCTTCTACAACCATCAAGCTTCCTCCCTTGCTTGTTGAAACCCCGCAATGCACAGAGACCCCAGCCATCACTACTCTCCAAAAATGCACAGAGCAGTCAGGAAGCCAACACTTCTCTCTATAAATACGTAGATCAGTCTCACTTCCTTGCACTCAGAAACTAAAAAGGTGTCCTCCCAGGGCCCCCATCCCGCAAAAGTGTCCTATGCCTCAAAATTACACAGTGCTGTCCAATTTGTCCTGTCGGTCTTGCATTCAGAAACTGCGCAGATGGGCCTCCGAGGGCGTCATCTCGATAACAATCACTATCTTCTAAAGATGCGTTGATCTACCACGTAGTGACTACATGGAAAGGTGACATGCTAAGATCAACCCCAAGGAGTTGAGGAGAAGAACCAAGTAACTACGTAATGGTAAAGATTCTTTAGTAGCATGCTTGTGCGTAAACACAAAAAGTCATTTCATGTGTTTCTTCTACATGTCTTGCTTCTTGTTCGCTTGTTTGATCAATTGTCTTCTTCGGTATGTTGATTGTTACATCATGCTTGCAACCTTATTCTAGTGATGTTGAAGGTTTGTGTATGAGTTGTGTTAGCTATGTAAAAATCTATCACACTCACACACGATGTTGTAAGCATTTTCGTTCAAGTGTCGACATGGTCATCCGAAGGTCTATCTGAACTGTCGCACTTGTCGTTTTCACCATTAGACAGTCCCATAGTCAATCATACTGAGACATATTGTCTTGTTTGTTTGAGGTGTCTTATCATCGATTCATGTTGACTGTGTGTTTGCAAGGTCATATATTCACGAGTTCACTCGCTCACACACACAGCCACTTTTTCCAAAATTTTGTCGACCAGACCACCCTCCATCAGTCAGAACTCCAATGAGATGCACTGCATAGTCTCAACCCTCAGTAACCAAGTACTGCTGCCTAGAATTCCACAGAGCTTGAGGCTACCTCCTAGGAAATCTTCTCTGCACAATCCTGGAATCAACCTAACTGAATATCACCCAGAACAACGCAGAAGTTGTCCAAGAATCTATATCAATATGCACTTCCTGCAAGCCTATCCATCAAGCCTCCTGTTGGTCAACCAGAGATTTTGATTGGGTAGTGACCCTGAGCTTCACTCCTCCAAAAAATTATGTAGAAGTTGTTAGCATGCCCACCTCTACTGACTGAATAAATTGTGCAGACATGAAGGATAGGAACCTATTGCTTGTCATTGCACTGCCTCTGAAAATTGTGTAGTTTTGTTAGTCAGTTCCCATTCCAGTCGACCTACTTCTCCTCCTAAAGATTGCACAATTATCTTGGACAGTCCACCAACCTCTCGGAATCCCGCTCAACCCAGAAACTGCACAGACATGTTCTGCATGACTGCCTCCTGGTTCTGCGCATTTTTTGCCAGCAAGCTCCTACAACCCCCTCCTAGCCTCCCCTCAAAATCTACACAATTTTCACTACCAGTTTCCTCTGCTGCTTGCACTATCTTCCCGAGAAAAATTGCCAGTTTTGTCTCCCAGTTGAACCATATCCCGTAGAATTTCACTGTTGTTCTAAACTGCTCAACCCAGCCTCCCACTAACCTCTATGCAATTTTTCTTGACAGTGCCCCAAAGCACCGCATCCTAGCTTGACATGTTCTTTGCGTCATTTCGGATCCTTGTACTCTCTCCTGATCACCTGTGCCCAAAAACAAAAGATTATGCATCATGGTAGACTAGGATATTTATGGATTTGATGTTGTCTCATCATGAGTGATTGCAGATACATGTACATGGATGAGACATGGCGCGACGAAGAACACGATGAATAAGGAGCACATGCCAAGGGACTTGTTTGCGAACGGACGTACACACGAAGCGTACCAAGTATCAAGAGAGGGAGACACATGTGCATGCATGAACTATCAAGCGAACATCAAGACCATTGAAGACTCTGCGCACTCTGCCATGCGGAGGCGAATAAATGGTACACCATGGGCACACTCATCACTCAATGGCACAACAACTCGACACAGACAATACAACTAGCATGTGCATACCTGCAGTGTCATGTCGAGTTGTGTCATGAGTTGCCTTGGCCACATAACTACTTTGGGTCATAACTGTGTAATCAATGTAACGTAACGTGCAAGTCCAAGAGACCCAAGATGAAGTCAAAGAGTCATGTAAGTCAAACAGCCATGAGGAAATTCAAATAGTCACAAGGTTCATTTTCACCCTTGGCTATATATACCCCTCATTTATACATGCAAAGGACTTTTCACCTTGGCTCCTCCCACATAGCCTTGAGAGTCTGTAGTCTTTTCTTTGAGGAGCGAGCAGTGGCTTCAACAGCCCGCTATTGAGGTTAGTGATGTAATGGTGTACGGATGTGTCTTGTAAATTTCGCTTAATTCAGAAGCCTATTAATAGGCCAACATGTTTTCACACTTATTGTATTCGTTTATAAGGCTATTCTTTGGACACTTGTAATGCATGTTGCTTTAACCTATATTAAGACAGTTGAACTATTTCGATTTTTTTAGTGCATATGTTGTTGGAAATGTGTTATGTCAGTCGTTAACAATGTCTCGCTCATGTGGACTATTCCGTCGGACACTCGACAGACCCATTCTTGTAAACTTGTTATAATGACTTTCGCACTCATGTGGACTATTTCACTGGGTGTTGTATGTGCTATATGTTCACCTTATGTTTGTGACTGTTGCATCTGTGTGGACTACTCTTCCAAAAGCTGCGGAGATCCTACTATGTTGTGTGCCTCTAACTGAGTTAGGACTATTCCCTTTCTATTTGAGACTCACTTTCACCCTCTCCCTCTATAGTGAAAGAACTTTGACAAAAGCGACACTAAGCACTCACCAAGCACACAAACCTCATTGTTTGAAGACTAAGTATACCACTCCCATGTGCTGACAAGCAAGAGCTAAGGCATATCTTTAAGATAATGGCAACCAAGCCATCACACCGGATGGGACTCATACACCAAATGGTGTGAGGTCTAGTTGGGACTTCATATCGAGGAGATCCTCTGAAAGTTGGTGGATCCAGCATCGTCAACACCAGGGTAGTATCCTGTATGTTGCAATGGTGGTGCGTTTTGTGTAGCATCAAATGCTTGGCCATTGAATGAATATCCAAGGTGCTGGTAGTTGGTGTTGAGTGGGTTTTGGGTAATGGACCCAATCAATCCATCATTAGCATTAGATGTGCCTGGAATCACTTTATAAGTTTGCAGGCATCGAGCGTTTGGCAGCACATAATAGATGTACCAGGACTTGGTGTAAATAAGCTCCAATTGCTGGTCTTTACTAATGGCTTCTTCCTCGGTTTGAAGGGATGAATTCACATGTATTTTGAGATTTTATATGTGAGGGATCTCAAGAATAAGTCCAAGAGGACTTTATCTTCAAACTGGGTTTTATACAGGCTATGATGTTTTCACCATTCTTGTATATGATCTGAGATGTGGGTAGCGGGTGTTTATTTGAAGTCGGTGAGGAGTTCTAGACCCGAATCGTAGCATATTGGGAGATGGAAAAAGGTGAGGAAATTTTTAGCTAATGAGCTAAAGTTTCTATGTGACACAAAAGGTTGATCATCATACCATTTCGTTGCAGGCTCGGTTATGGTGCATTGAAATAGTCGTAATCCAATAGTATCACCGATGATACTATTAGATGAACACCATAGATGAAAAGTCATGACATGGTTTCTTGGGTTTTTGCCCTATTTTCCTTCAAACTTATGAATATCCGAAGGGATCTTGGTGGTCATATCCAACCAATTCTGGCCATGGGCGATTAGGTCATTGGTTAGCTTGCTTAGATCTAGTAGGTTTAGTGAAGCTAAAAACAGGATTTGTGTGTTACCTGCCATCATAAATGATTTTGGACAGCTATATGCAAAGGGATCTTCTGTGGCGAAGTCTCAGGAGAACTACCTTGATGGGTATCTCGTGGAATGTCTGGAGGAGTGGTGTGTGGGCTCCCAAAGGGGGTAGCACTTGCAGACCCTTCTGGAGTGATGAAGGGTGTACTTTTCTGGGTAGGGGTTCCAAGAAAATATGCACCACTAAAGGAAGATCCAATAATGGTGGTTTTGTGATGTCCTCTATGCCTAAATGGTGGGAGTCCTGGCACAACTCTCGGTAATGGGGGGAGGTTTAAAAAATGTCTAGATTGACAGGGAGCCGTAGGGTCCCATATGGTGTCATTTAGAATCTGTTCTACTTTGTGTATGGTGAGGAAAGAAGATAAGTATCAATGCACCATGATCACATACATAAAAGAAAGCAAAAATATAAAAGGTTTATTTTCCTTTTATAATTAAGCTATGTGATAAAGAAAAAAAGAAAGAGGTTTTTGTTTGTTGTGTATGATAAAAGATCATATGTAGACCTAATCATCCTTTCCACTCTCAAATTAATTGGGCCTTGCAAAGATATCTCCTTATGGGTCCTGGGGCAACATCCCGATAGAACTTGCGAATCCTTCCAATAGTCAAAGAATCAACCAAGGTAATGGTAATGAGGCTCAAGTGATGCCTACACCATCACCTATAGGTAAAGGATGCCCTAGATTTTTGCCACTAAAGTACCTTCGTCCCATGTGAGAATTTGAGTCTTTAGCTTCTTGGTATTCAGTTACCAGTACTGAGCACTATATGGGTTAGGTAGCCCCAAAGAGTACCACACGTACTGGACCTAAGCTAAACCCCCTATGAATCGAGTCTTTGTCATGCTTGGGTATTCTTTTCCATGGGATGATTGAAGGATTTTAATCTCCCTAAAAAGTAAACAACTGTGTTTCAAAGGTGTAACATGACCATGGCGTATTATGGGATGCCTACCCCCAATGGTCCTAACCTGAACTATAAATTTTTTGGTGGCCCCTGTGGGGAAACTTAGTTGGTTCAATTTATGGTTGTTTTTAAGGAGCCTTAATTCACTTATGGAATGATTTGTGAGCCAAAATAGACTAAGTACCCAAAGCTCCGGAAATTGGATGCCCTTGAGTAAAAAGTGTATGAAGCTTAGTGTGTGATATAAGTGAGCATTCAACGTGTGATAAGATGTGGATATGTGGTGATCCTTTACAATATCCTTCTAATTACACTAAGTCTTGATTGGTCCTTGCATGGAAAAAGAAATAATTTGTGGATTATGTGCCACTTACTCTTTTCCTATTAAACTATGTGGAGTTTAACAAGGGAGATGGAATTAAAATGCTTTTAAGAAGTATTTCATATGCAAGCCCAGGTTCGTCTAAGAGATGCAAGGGAAGCAGAGATTACTTACTTTATCTAATAACATTTGCTCCTAGTCCCAAAAAATGATGAATTAAATGCTTTGGTTAGTAGTAAGATTTGTGGATGATGGGCCATTTGCTTCTTTACTAATTAAGCTATGTGATTTGCAAAAAAATTTAGCAAAATAGTTTGAAAACCATATGTGAAATTTGGCCACTTACTTTTCTACCTAATTAAACTATGTTTTTATTCCAAATGAAAAATGGAAAATACTTGAATTTCTCCACCAATTGAGGTTATTAAAGCAACCAGGGGTACGAAACAAAGAATGCATAATGCAGAGGTGAAGGAAATTCACTAAAGGTTGCCAATCACCTGAGAAAAGAGAAAAATACAAGGCTCCTTTTTTATTTCTAGTGCCCATGTGAGTTTAGCCACACACAAACGCGCACGCACATTTGTCAGAGAAAAATCCGCATGGGCAAGAAAGAACATGAAAAATTTCACTTCTGCAGGTTCAGAATAGTTCCTAGAGGTCTGTAAAAATTCCAAAGAGGTGTTGAGAGCCTTGTGGGATGGTTGTGCAGAGAGAAGGTCCTGCAAAAACAATCTTTATATTAATGAAAATACAAATGTATGGTCGCCATTCCTGTGGTAGTGTTTTTGTGGAAATGGTGTACCAAAAGACACATCCTTAGCAGTTGATTGTTCCCTGCAAAGGATCACAAGAAGAATTGGTGTTGTTAGTGGAAATAATTAAATAAACACAACATTCTAAATAGTGGAAACAATGCATACATAAACATAAACTAAACAAAGAGGTAAATACACAAACAATGCTCAAATGGAGCAAATAAATCAATAACTTAACAAAAAAGTTCCCTTCATTGACTGGTGGTAGTAGAGGTTGAATACAATAGTTGAATCTTAGACACTTGAAGAGAATTGTTTGAGCTATGGTGCTCAAAATTCCTCAACAAGGGGGTTTCTTTTCCTTAATCGCTTTGCAATTTTCTCCTCTCTCTCAAAGAAGTGTGGAGGCTATCCAATGGTGGATTCTTCTCTTCACACTAGGATGATGGATTGCTTAGAAATAATATGGCCAACATGCTAGTGCTCTTCTCTTCTTTGGCTTCAACAATGAAATGGTGGTTTGCTCTGATAGAAATTTGGACAGAATAATAATGTCTCATATTTTGGCTCTCTCATGGCCTAATTATATAGAATTTTTTGAATCCATCTTCCCCCTCTTGGTTCATGCATGATAATGACACATGAGTAGGACAAAGATGATTCCATCGAGGGCTACATATCTTCAAGGTGAATTTAATTTGGTTGTATTGGACTGAGGTCATGTTAGAGAATATGCCCCAATTGTGTAGATTCTTGAATCCCCAAGTCATCCTTTTCTACAACCGCACGAATTTCGAAGGATATTTCGCGCGTGAACATTTATCGAAGAAATAGCCACACGACATCAATTGTTTTTACTTTATAAACTTTGGACCTTAGGAGAAATTTGATTCTTTAAACTTCATGATGTATTTAGCTGGAAAATGTTCACTTGTGCATTATGTTGGACACCTTTTATTGTCTTCTAGATTGTGCCAACATGTGTACTATTTATGGTGTTAATACGTAGTTAGAACTACTCACTGGTGTATTTATTAATGCTCAGAAGGGTAATGCACAACCAACAAAGATATGTGATTTTGTCCTTTTGTTGGCTCACTCCAAGAAGAAACTCAAATCATTTTTTCCCAAGACACACAGACATAACATGTCATATTTTCAGCATCTTGACTCATGATTAGGGATAGATCTAGGTTCTCTACAAACTTGAATACGCACCAACAGAAGAAAGGGATATCGGCCAACAATAAAAATGAGTGACTTGTCCTCTCTGGAATAGTGAATAACTCATCCTTGTATAGATAGAACTCGACCATCTAGTGGAGGAGTAATTCGACCACTTTTCCCAGTGCCAACCTCAGCTAATCTCCCAAAACTTTGACTCATTGGTTTGTGGTAGAATATCGTCCTCTTCAATATCAATATTAACTTCAACTTTGGCTGGGCACTTCCACTTGTGAGATGATATATAGAAAACACAATATCAAAAAATAAAATCAACTAATGATACCTCTTTACCTCAATATCTTCTACAAATAATCTTTGGCTTTTAATCTCAATGGTGAAATCAATGTGATTCCACTCTCAAGACCAACTAGGGTTTTTAGTTTCAACACCAAAGCTAGCAATGGTGGCTAGGGTTTCCAAGAACTTTTGCTTCTCTCCAAGAGCTCTTTTTCTCAAAATGAAAGTGATAGAATGATGAGAGATTCCTCACTTTTCTCCTTTTATAATTAAGTGGCCACTTTTTCCGCCATTTTACCTTTCTAAATTTATTAAGGCACTTTAGGAACATTTTTGTTTTATAAAATTAAAGCGACTTTTAATTAACCTAGGATATTCCCCCTTTCACCAGTTAGGTAGTTAGAATGTTTTTCCAAGGCGAATCATGTTCCCCTATTAAAATTTTTACCACGGTAACTTATTAGGCTAGCAAAATGCATCTTATTTCTCCTAGCAGTTAGGGACATTATATTAACAATCAATTAATTGAGTTAAGCTCTCATATTCTTGGGAACAAAGCATCTAGGAATTAGTTTCATAGCTGGGCTCACACAAAAATTTATATCTTGTAGTTAAATACTTTCTTTTAGAGATAGTAGAATATTTCATTCATTTGGTAACTACCTTTGCATGTGCATTGGAAAAGCATCGGAAATCAACAACATTGGAAACCAAGGCTGGAAGTACCAATGACACTGTAGGATTAGATACTAGGAGTTTGTCTATAGTCGTCCCATTTTCAACTCGATATCCTGGTGTAAAAAAGATTAATAAAAGAGCTAACATAGTTGATTAAATGGTTAATAAACTCGATATTGAACTTGCTAGATATAAAGAAAAAATAAAGGAGGCTAGGCTAGGCCCTACTCAAGAGGTTATCAAAGCTCAGACTATGAGGATATTCGAGCAAAAGAGGGTGTATGAGGTATAGAGGGAAATTATTTACAATCAAAAATTCAATATTGATCAAGTTTCTTTGCCACTAATAGCATCAAAGATGCTAAAAATATGATGGTAGCCTTAAAATCTTCCAACAATGTACTAAAAGGATCACTTAAGACAATGAACATTGAAGAGATTGATAATATGTAGGATGAGATGATGGAATTAAAGGATATAAGTACAGAAATCCAAGACTCACTTGGGAAAAATATATAGTGTGCCTAATGATATTGAGGAGATAGAAATAATGAATGAGATAGATGCCCTCGACGTTGACATGGGCTCAGAAACCCAAATTGATGGGGCACCTTCTTATTTACAACCTGATAAAGATTCTAATGTTGATTCTAATTTGAAATTGCCTTCAACACCTTCTGGTCACGCCAAAATTCCACAAGCAAGTCCATAGACTACAGATGAATTTGAGTTGCCAAATCTTCCAAGGGCCACATTTTGTTCATGAACAAGCACATTTTCCAAACTACTAGTGTAGGCTATAGACCTAGTCTATTCAACATATGTATTGTGGTTGTGTGGTATTAATGATGGAATTTTGAATATTTTCCGACGAAGTCATTTATAAATTTATCTCTAACATTGTCATATTGAGTTTTCATAGTAGATACTTCACCAGAAAAAAATTGATCTTTGGAGAGCACAGGGAAAGTTTTGACCTTGAGGAAAGGGAAAATGGTGCTGATGTTGATGCAATGAACTTAGATGAGCAAGCAAAAGCATATGAGAATGAAGGATTTGTGAATGATGAAATTAATGAGTCAACCATGGAGGAAAAACTCATGAAACTAGGGAAAATTAAAAGAGAGATATTTTGCATCCCAACCCCAACATTCATGCTCTCTTCTGCCATTACAATGAATTGTACTTTGGCAATGCTTTAGGCGCATGCATAGTTGGGAATTTTCCAATATATGATATCGAGTACTTGCATTATACACCTTTCATAACCACTATTAAAGTTTTGTTCAAGTATTGATTTCAAGAACACCTTACTACATGAAACGATATGTGCATACTTGTGACTTAACAATGGGAATAAATACCATGATGATCATGGCCCCTTTTTTAGGTGATGGAAGAGGTAATCACCAGCACAAATCCCAATCATTAGAGGTCTTCTAGTGAATATGCCTTAAAGATTTATCACAACATTACTAGAAAGGTTAACAATTGTAAATTCCATCAATGGAAGTATCTAATTTATAGAAACTTGATGAGGAAGGTGATGAATTAATAATCCTTACCTTAAAATTGTATGGAAGGGTTGCTCACAAGTAACTTTTTCATGATGTTCGTTTCCATGGGACGAAATTGGCAGACTTGTGGTGAGGTGTACATAAAGATAGATAAACCACTACTGTATCAAGACAAAGGAAAGAACGCTAAAAACATTGATCATGAAGAAAAGAGGAAAAGATTGGAAGATGATGCACCACAAAGGCGACGCAATGGGAAGTAGTAGTGTACATAGACTTGCAAAATATTGGACCGCACTACTCACCATGCTTGTGTTGTGGCACAATTCTCCCCTTATCGTATCGCAAATAAATTTCATTAACCATTCGCTTTACTTGTGACAATTTAACTTCTTCACGCTGCAGAATTTTTCCACTAGGATTTGAAGCCAAATGTTAGTTTTCCAATTTTATATGTTGTTACAATCACTTTAGCCCAATTTTTCTCTTTAATTGCAATCTTTCAACACAATTTAATCTTCCAAATATCAATAGAAATTGTATATAGAACATTAAATGCAATAGATAGTAGAAGATAATCAAGAGCAATAAGGGACACAAGGATTTGGTCAAAGACCAGGTAAAAACCCCACAACGGGGAAACCCTTTTCAAATTTTTCTTCTTATTAGATTGTCATAAAATGTTCAGCGAAGACAGAGTATCATGTTCCAATTCACCAATAAAAATATTATCCAACAAAACCAACTCAACAATATCCAAGAGATGATTCCAATAGACAAATCTGATCAGATTCAAAGTCTCCAAGCCCACGGTCAATAGTCAAAGTCTGTGGTCAACAATCAAAAATATATTAGGTCACAACTGCACAGAGCGAGTAACCATCAATGCAGTTGTAGCTCTCCAGTCATAGGGAGAACCCTATCAAGCAATTGGCTACAACCAATATTTCCATGAACCAAACATCCGGCTCCAAAACAATACAAAGAAAATTTTTCACATGTGTGAACTTGGACATTGCAATTTCGGACTAATACAAACTAAATTCGCGAACCAATCTCAGACCTGTATGAACTAATCCAAAGAAGAGAGAGAATAAGATGACTGATGATGATGTCCAAATGATGTCAACTTGTCTGGTATTTGTATGCTTGCAAGGGTGTCCAAATTCTCTTTAAATTTGACCAATACTTTTTTGCACATGCAGATTTCCTCCTTAAAAATACATTTTTCCTTAACCAAATTAAATTCTTCCAAGGGCCAGGAGGGGTATTTCTTGATAAGGAAGATTGTCTAGAGGGAATTTTTCCTTGAGCTTCTAAATTAACACTCCCTCTTATCTAGGAAGAAATGATCGACTGCAACATACGTCCAATCTCAAATATCTCGTCATCATGAAAACAAATGTCATCGCTACTCATCTCTAGTCGACTTTGCTCATCTATGCTCATCTCTACTAAACACTCTTGAATATAAAAGAAGAAGAATTTTAGATAATAGGGGAGCTCAAGCTACCATCCTCTATCTATCTCGGAGCCTATGCTACCACTCAAAATCATCATCATTGGGGAGCCTATGCTACTACCCAAAATCACTAGTGGGGAGCCTCTACTACTATCCTAGAATCGTAAGCAGGGAGCCTCTACTACTACCTGGGAATCCATAGACAATAGGAGGGATTCCACTTACCATGAGAGGTAAGGATCGTGCCTATCCTATTCTCAGTTGATCTTCCCAACTTGACTATCAAGAGTTGGTGGTATAACACCTACATATCTAGCTTGAGCAGGATGCCACTTACCATAAATGGTAAGGATCACGCCTAAATCAAGCAACCAACACCCATTGGCCATATGGATGGGAAATTAGATTTCAATTAGGGTATACTCTATAAATACTATCCAAAGTTCCCTCAACCCTAGGAGCTCTAAGGCTCAGTTCCTCACCCTGGGAGATCAAAAAGGGGGGAAGAGCATAACTCAATGTCCTCAATTAGTCAGGACCCTTATTTGAGAGGGTCACATCCATTGGTCCAAGCTTCTCTCTGAAGACGAAGAACTTCCCTTTCAAAAAAGCCTTGGTAAGTATATCTACTATATTCTCATCAGTCGAAATGTGATGGCTTCTCATAACACCTCTTTACACCATGTCTTGAATGTAGTGATACATGATCTCAATATGCTTGGAATTTTCATGAAATATGAGATTCTTTGCCAATTGGATCCCACTCTTGTTGTCACAATATATGAATGTCATATCCAGAACCTACTAAAACATCTCTCCAAAGAGATTCCTTAACCAAATTGCCTCACAACTAGCCATGTTAGCAACAATGTACTCAGCCTAGACTGTGCTTAAAGCCACAGACATATGTTTCCTACTCATCCAAGGTATCATAACATTACTAGAAAGCACATTACCCTAATGTACTTTTCTTGTTGATAATATTTCCAACCCAGTCATTAGGGTATACTCTATAAATACTATCCAAAGTTCCCTCAACCCTAGGAGCTCTAAGGTTCAATTCCTCACCCTGGGAGATCAAAAAGGGGGGAAGAGCATAGCTGAATGTCCTCAATTAGTCAGGACCCTTATTTTAGAGGGTCACATCCATTAGTCCAAGCTTCTCTTTGAAGATCAAGAACTTCCCTTTCAAAAAAGCCTTGGTAACTATATCTATTATATTCACATCAGTCAAAATGTGATGGCATCTCACAACACCTCTTCACACCATATCTTGAATGTAGTGATACATGATCTCAATATGCTTCGAATTGTCATGAAATACGAGATTCTTTGCCAATTGGATCCCACTCTTGTTGTCACAATATATGAATGTCATATCCAGAACCTGCTAAAACATCTCTCCAAAGAGCTTCCTTAACCAAATTGCCTCATAGCTAGCCATGTTAGCAAAAATGTACTCAGCCTATACTGTGCTTAAAGCCACAAACTTATGTTTCCTACTCATCCAACGTATCATAGTAGACCCCAAACTAAATCAACACCCTAATGTGCTTTTCTTGTTGATAATATTTCCAACCCAGTCATCATTGGTGTAACCATGAAGTCGTACATCTCTAGCAGTATATCTCAAATGGAGGTTAATCATCCCATGAAAATATCTTAGTACGTTTTTAGCAGCAACCCAATGTGGATGAAGGGGCTCAGTCATGAATTGAATCAAAGTGTTCATTGCAAATCATATGTTCGGATAGGTGTTCATAAGGAACATCAATGCCCCAATAAACTATTGGTACTAGGAAGGGTCTTCCAAGTCAGGTCCAACAGTGTCTCCACATAAATTCTTGAAGTTTATCTCCATTAGCTTGCCCAGGGACTTGCATTCTACCATTCCAAATCTTTCTAGCAGCTTCACGACATAATTCCTTGAGAAAGGAAAATATCTATGGGTCTCTGCAACACCTCTATTTCCAGGAAGTAATGCATCATACCAAGATCCTTCATCACGAAGTTGGAGGTCAAATCCCTCTTACACTCAAGTATCATGGGCTCACTACCTATCAAGAATATATCGTCAACATATAAAACCAAGCTCAAAGGTATACCTTGGACCACTTTGAAGTATAGGTTCAGATCGACACTACTTCTCATGAATCCAAGCTTCACCAGGTGATTTTCAATATGGGCATACCAAGCTTTGGGGGCTTGCTTCAAACCGTATAGGGATTTCTTCTGCCTGCAAATGTGAGTGTTCATGTCTGTCACTTAAAATAATTGAGGCTTCTCAACATATACTTCTTCATGAAGTGTGATGAATAAATGTCACCTTTATATCCATCCAATGAAGAGTCCATCCTTGGCTAGTAGTGAGGACGACAATCGATCTAATAGTAGTGTAGCAGGAAATGGGAAAAATATATCCTCATAGTCTCCTCCCTCTTTCTAAGGGAAATCTTGGTCCATGAACCTTGCTTTGTACTTCTCAGTGCTTCCATTAGCTCCGTGCTTGATCTTATATAGCAATTTTGAAGTTACAACAGATTTGCCCTTAGGTCTCGACACAACATTCCATACATCATTCTTCATAATCAATTCATATTCTTCATAATCAATTATTCTCTAATCTAGTTGTCTCCCTCTCAACTAGATTAGAGAGCACTTCCTTGTGCCCAAAGAAATATCCAGAACCCCCACTATGTACCAACCAACTATCATACTAATTTGGAGGGGGGAACTAGAAAGAGAAGAAATAAGAATATATTCAGACTGACTAGAAACTGCATTATTTTCATACCCTGGAGTTCTTTGACCTCTTTTGAGGACAATGTCCTTCTTCATAGTCATCTAGAGTATCTCTTCTTCTTCTATCATCTCCTATTTTTCGATCATCACCTCTTCTTCTATTATTGAACCTGTAATTGTTGAAGCCATGATAATTGTTGTAATTGGACCTTGAATCATCTCTCTTCTTCGGGTAGTCTTGGGCATAGTGACCATGCTTGTGACAATTATAGCATTCAATATCCCTTGATCTTGTTAAAATTGGAAACTAGGGCCAAAATCCATGTGGGTCATCTTATTCATGGCTGATAATATTTTTATTAGATTCCTCTCATCGAGAGGTGTAGAATTGATCTAAAACTCATCCAATTCCAATACGTATTTATAGAGATATGAATTTATTTTGATTATGGAATAATTATCAAGCCGACCAGCAACTCAAGTAGGCTCAGAAGCCCAACAGTCGCATCTATTCAATCATCAAAAGTTGTGTATAAATATAGGAGGTATTTTCCTTATTTGGACTCACTCATCTCATTACATGTCTCTCTCTCTCCTGCACAGAAAAGAGGCTCTTCTCCTACTACGCAGAAAGAGACTCTTCTCTCACATGTGTGGAAGGAAGGACGCAAATTTAAGGTTGCAACTGCAGATCAGAATTTTGACCAGCATTGACCATCTTTCTCCCTCTCTGAACTACACTGTAGGTGGATCTGACTCTTCTTAGAAGGCCGCATTTTTTGGTGAAGGAATCAAGCTGATCCGACAATCGGTTTGCAAGATATTTTTTGCCCTAGTTTAGTGATGATGTCGATGATGCCGATGATGCCGATGATTCCAATGATGTCGATGATGTCGATGATGTCGATGATGCCTGTGATGCCGATGATGTCGATGATGTTGATGCCACTGATGTAGGGTTTTCTACTGCTGATGTAAATCATATTTATGTACTATTTCTCTCTGCTGAATTATTGAAGATAAAGGAAGATTTGATCAAAGGGTTTCCCCACATTGGGGTTTGTCCCTAGCTAGCCGCCACATCTTGTGTCTCTTGTCTTGGTTTGTTTTATGTTGATCGTTTAATGTTCTATCTGCACTTTACTTTATGTACATGTGATTGCTAATCTATGGATAATAATAAGAAAGATAAGTAAACTGCTATAAGCATAGAACATACCATAACTTAACATGGTATTAGAGCTGAGGTGAAGACAAAGCCCAAGCAAGGCCAAGAGAAATCACCAAAGAGAAGATTGGCAAGGCTATACTAAAAGAACTATGGGGTCCTCAACACTCTTCCCCATTGAAGACAAGCTCCGTGAGAAGTCTGACTATCACGGATGGAAGATGTCTCTCGATCTAACCTTAGAAGATCAAGGAGTGTTAGACCATGTGAGAGGCAATATTGTTGAGCCTTCATCAAATGCACTCGTCGCTGCCAAGAACAAATGGAAAACCGGTGAAGTCAAAACAAAGAAGATCATCCAGGACTCTATCGATAAGCGCTTGGTGGCCTCCATTCAAGAAGGCTAGAAATTCCAGGATGTATTATATGTAACTGACCTCAAAAACAACCTGGTGTCCATCTCGGCAATGGAAGACAAAGGCTACAAGGTGACCTTCATCGATGGCAAGGTACGTGTATGGAAAAACAATGTTAAAGATGCCTTTACTCTTGGGTTTCAAGTTGATTCATTATATTAGGTTGGTGGAAGTCCGTTAGGTGTCATGTCTTGTGACACATCTCTTCAGTCCGAACTTTGGCATCGGAGGTTTACCCACCTTCAATATAAAGCTATATCTGATGTAAGACAAAGGGTGACAAGGATGCCCAAATTCTGAGTAGATAAAGAAGGTGTATGAGTAGAGAAAGAAGGTGTATGTCCGGGATGTGCCAAAGGAAAGCTCAAAAGGGGACCATTCCCCTTAAGCCAAAGCAAGACCTCTGATATATTACAGTTGGTTCATTCAAACATATCTGGTATGATGCCTATGAACTCCTTGGCAGTATATTCATATTATACTTTTACAAATGACGATTCTCGAAAGACTTGGATATACTTCTTGAAAAAGAAGGATGAAGTGTTCTCTTGGTTTCGACACTTCAAAACCTTCATCGAGAATCAAACCGAAAAGAAGATCAAGATCGTAAGGACTGATAATGGGACTGAATATCAATCTAATAAGTTTCATGACTTTTGTAAAGAGGCTGGCATTAAGAGGGAGACTACTACACCATATACTCCTGAATAGAATGGTGTGGTGGAAAGGAAGAACCGTACGATTGTGGAAGTTGTCCATGCCATGCTCCATGATCAAAGACTTCCGAAGTTTCTACAGGCCGAAGCTGCAAACACCGTCGTATATGTACAAAATGGATGCCCTCATCAAGCATTGGGTTCCAAGACTCCTAAAGAAATGTTCACTAGTAAGAAACCTGACATATCTCATTTTAGAATTTTTGGAAGCCCTGTATATTTTTATGTGCCGAAAGAGAAAAGGAATAAATTGGGTGCATCTAGAAAGAAAGGAATCTTCATGCGCTATGGTGAAAATAATAAGGGCTATAGAATCTATGTAGTTGATCAAAGGGAAGTCATGATTAGTCATGATGTCACCTTTGGCGAAGATATGGCTCTCAACAAGATGAACAATCTTCCTATAGTGAGGATCTCTCAAGACGCTGACACTAGGGAACCGAAAGAAAAAAGAGTATGACGAGATATTTGCACATGTTTCCAGATATACCACCATGCACTCAATCATAGCCATTGTGGCTTCACTAGGATGAAAACTACATCAGATGGATGTTAAGACCGCATTCTTGCATGGTTCAATCAAAGAAGAGGTCTACGTGGAGCAACCCGAAGGATTTGAGATTTATGATTGAAAATATCATGTGTGCAGGTTGAAGAAGGCCCTCTGTGGGCTGAAGCAAGCACCCCGAGCATGGTATGAGAGGATCGATAGCTACTTGATGAAGCTGGGATTCACTAGGAGTGAAGTCGATCCCAACCTTTACTTTAAGGTTGAAGATGACAAACCTCTCATACTAGTGTTGTATGTTGACGACCTCCTTCTAACAAGTGCAGACCCTCTCATTCACAAATGTAGGATGGAGTTGGCTTCTGAATTTGAAATGAAGGACCTAGGACTGATGCACTATTTCCTCGAACTTGAAGTCTGGTAGAAGCCAACGGAAATTTTCCTATCTCAAGGAAAATATGTGGTGAAGATACTAGAAATATTCGGCATGGTGGATTGCAAACCCATAACTACCCCGATGGAGCTTAACTTTAAGAAGTTAAACGATAGTGTTGCCGGACCCGTTTTACAAAATGCTACCAAGTATTGACAGCTTGTCGGAGCATTGATGTTCTTGGTGAACTCTCGTCCAAATATATGCTTTGCAGTCAACACTTTGAGCCAATATATGGTTGAGCCTCGTCACTCACATTGGATTGGTGCCAAGAATATGTTGAGAGATCTTCATGGCACAATCACTCATAGATTAAGATACACTGTCGGAAATGTGAGACTACTTGGATATACTAATGTTTATTGGGCAGGCAGTGTGGTGGATCGTAAGAGCACTTCCAGGTGTTGTTTCTCCTTAGGATATGCTTCGATATCTTGGATAAGCAGGAAGAAAAAGTTGGTGTCTTTGAGCACCACCGAGAGAGAGGATATTGCTGCTAGCATGACCAGCTGTGAGGTAGTCTGGTTACAAAAGCTCTTCAGTGAGTTGTTTGGATTTACATTGGATACCACTGGGATCCTGTGTGATAACCAGCATGGGATTCGTTTATCAGAGAATCTCGTATTTTTTGATCGCTCCAAGCATAGCGATATCAAGTACCACTATATTCGAGATATGGTGCAGCGGTGAGCTATAAGGCTCCAGCATATTGGTACAGGTGAACAGGTTGCCGACATTCTGACAAAGCCCCTAGGAAAAGTCAAATTCCTAACTTTCCAAGAACAACTTGGTATCATTCAAAGACCCTCTGACGAGGGTCCTGTATGATGTATTAAGCTCTGGGAGCTCCAGGGGGGGGGCGCGGGGTACTTCTTGGAGCGACATATGACCACAAGGTGACTCGCCATCCCCTGGTGGTGTACGTGTACAAGAAAAAAAAAGAATCAAACTTTTCGTATGATGCCCCATGGAAATTATGTAGCAGGAAGATTAGTTCTCTTGTGAGGTCTGGATTATGTGTTCTCCATGATGATTATGTAGCAGGATGATTAGTTCTCCTGTGAGGTCTGGATGATGTGTTCTCCATGATGGTTGTGTAGTAGGATTATTAGTTCTCCTGTGAGGCCTGGATGATGTGTTCTCCATGGTGATTGTGGATAGGATGATTCTCTCTCCTATGGATAGGATGATTCGCTCTCCTGTGGATAAGATGATTTGCTCTCTTGTGGAACAAGATGATTCGCTCTCTTGTGGGACAGGATGATTCGCTCTCATGTGGACGGGATTGATTAGTTCTCCTGTCGAGGCATCCTACCCATGCATTCTGGGACTCATGGGAAGTACCTCTCATTTGATCAATGAGTAGGGAAATGAGGATAGGGACCATAGTAGTATCGATGGACACATCGTTGTATCTATTGTACTCCCTATGCTAGGATGACCTTCATTGATCTAGGATCAATGATACTGGTCTAGGACCAATGGTAGGAGTTGTACCCACCATAACGCTAACTTCGAGTCGGTTGAGACTGGTCTAGGACTAATGGTACACACTCGAGACTTACTTGAGGTCAGTGGAGGACTAGTCTGGGACTAGTGGTAGGAGTTGTACCCACTATGACGTTGACTTCGGGTCGGTTGAGACTGGTCTAGGACTAGTGGTACACAATCTGAGACTGACTTTGAGTCGGTGGAGGACTGGTCTGGGACAAGTGGTAGGAGTGGTACCTACTATGATGCTGAATTCGAGTCGATTGACACTGGTCTGGGACCAGTGGTACACACTCTGAGACTGACTTTGAGTCAGTGGAGGATGATACTGGTCTGGGACTAGTGGTAGGAGTTGTACCCACTATGACACTGACTTCGAGTCAGTTGAGACTAGTCTGGGACCAGTGGTACACACTCTAATACTGACTTTGAGTTAGTATGATATATCCTCGATCATTTATTCTTCTTCATAATTCATACAAAGCAGAGTAGAACAAAACAGAGCAGAGTAGAGCAGATCAGAACAGGGCAGAACAAAACAAAGCATAGCAGAGCATATCAGAACAGGGCAGAACATAATAGAGTAGAGAAGGCAGGATAGAGTAGAGCAGAGCAGGGGTCAAGTTGTATAGGGCAGTGCATTTGATGGATGAATAGTAGTGACCAAAAGACAGATTGTAGATGGAGTTATCCCTAGTTGAGAGGGAGTGTTAAAATTCGGAACTAGGGCCAAACTCCATGTGGGTCATCTTATTCATGGTCGATAATATTTTTATTAGATTCCTCTCATCGAGAGGTGTAGGATTGATCTAAAGATCATCCGATTCCAATAAGTATTTATGGAGATATGAATTTATTTTGATTATGGAATAATCATCAAGCTGACCAGCAACTCATGTAGGCTCAGAAGCCCAACAATCGCATCTATTCAAACATCAACAGTTGTGTATAAATACAAGAGGTCTTTTCCTCATTTGGACTCACTCATCTCATCACATCTCTCTCTCTCTCTCCTACACAGAAAAGAGGCTCTTCTCCTACTGCGTAGAAAGAGACTCTTCTCTCACATGTGTGGAAGGAAGGACGCAGATTTAAGGCTGCAACTACAGATCGGAAGTTTGACCAGCGTTGACCATTTTTCTCCCTCTCTGAACTGCACTGTAGGTGGATCTGACTCTCCTTAGAAGGACGCGTTTTTTGGTCAAGGAATCAAGCCGATCCAATGGTCGATTTGCAAGATATTGTCTGCCCTAGTTTAGTGATGATGTCGATGATGTCGATGATGCCAATGATGATGGTGATATCGATGATGCCGATGATGCTGATGTTGTTGATCTAGGGTTTGCTGCTACTTATATAAATCATATTTATGTATTATTTCTCTCTCCTGAATTATTGAAGATAAAGGAAGATTTGATCAAAGGGTTTCCCCACATTGGGGTTTGTCCCTAGCTAGCCACCACATCTTGTGTCTCTTGTCTTGGCTTGTTTTCTGTCAATCGTTTAATGTTCTATCTGCACTTTATTTTATGTACATGTGGTTGCTAATCTGTGGATAATAATAAGAAAGATAAGTAAACTGCTATAAGCATAGAACATACCATAACTTAACAGATCTTCCGTTAGATTCCTTTTATTCAAGAGGATGCCTTCTTGAACCACATGGTCTTCCTCTTCCTTTTCTCTTCTTGTCTTGAGTGACAAATGTAGAGGGATCTCTTTATTCATGCTTTTGAATTCTTCCTCTAACAATCATCATTGCTTCTTCTTGAGTGAATTTCCCAAAGAGCTCACCAAATGATAGAAGAACATTATTGTTTCTTAAAGTAGTAATGAAGGTTTCCCAAATAGGAGGAAGACCTTGAAGAGTCACCACCATCATCTCTCTGTCATATGTTTGTTCATCAGCAGATTGCAATTGATCTCTTACGTGGGATACTCTCATGATATAGGAATGCACGGATTCACCCTTGTTCATCTTCATTTATTTGAGTTGGTTTTTCAAATAGAGTATGTGATTCAATTTGTTGAGTTCATACATCATGACCAACTTGTTATAAATATCCGCATAATTCTTTAAGCTACCAACATAAACAAGTAAATCATCTTGCAAACCATCAATGATAATTTTCTTGGCTTTGAGCTTACATTTCTTATATTTGGATTTGACATCAATAGAAGCATTTGATGGAGGCTCGGGAACCTTTCCTTGCACATATTCCAAAACACTATTGTCATCTAATATAGCTTCCAACCTAATCTTCCAAGCAACAAAGTTAGATGAGTCACCCACCTTCTCATTATCCTTGAAGGAAGAGGTAGACATCTTGACCAGATCAAATAGGATCCTCTAACTTCTTTCAAGAATGATTTATCTTTTCTCGTATCTCCTTGGGATTTTCTTCACCTTAGCTCTGAAACCATATTAATTTTCCTTTGTTCTATGTTGTTACAATCACTTTAGCCCATTTTTTCTCTTTAATTAGCAATCTTTCAACACAATTTAATCTTCCAAAGATCAATAACAATTCTAGATAGGACAATAAATGCAATAGATAGTAGAATACAATCAAGAGAAATAAGAGACATAAGGATTTGGTCAAAGACCAAGGAAAAAACCCACAAGGGGGAAAACCCTTTCAAATTATTCTTCTTATTAGATTGTCATAAAATTTTCAGCAAAGAGAGAGTACAATGTTCTGATTCACCATCAAAATAATATCCAAGAAAACCAACAATATCCAAGATATGGACCCAATACATAAATTTGATCAGAGTCAAAGTCTCCAAGCCTATGGTTAACAGTCAAATTCTATGGTTAACTATAAAAAAATATCTTAGGTCTCAATCGCACAAAGTTGGTAACCAACAGTGCGGTTGTAGATTTCCAGCCACGGGGAGCACCCTATCAAGTGAGCAACTACAACCAATATTTCCACGAACCAAGCCTGTGGCTCCAGAAAAAAAAATTCTTTTTCACACGTGCAAGCTCAAACCCTGCAATTTCAAACTTGTATCAACTAATTTCGCGAACCAATCTTAGACATGTACAAACTAATCCAAGTAAGAGAGAGAAGAAGATGATTGATGATGATTGTTCCAATGAGGTCAACTAGTCTTGTATTGATATGCTTCCAAGGGTGTCCAATTTCTCTTTAAAGTTGACCTATACTTTTGAGCACATGTGATTTTCCTCCTTAGAAATACATTTTTCCTTAACCAAATTAAATTCTTTCAAGGGCTAGGAGGGGTCTTTCTTGATGAGGAAGACTCTCCAAAGGAGGGAATTTGTCCTTGAGCTACCAAATTAACACCAAAAATATGTGAGTTTTCCCTTGCTCATCCCTCATTCAACGATTCTCCTTCAACCATATTCTAGATAGATTATGTGGACACTAGGAAAGAATGTTGTACTTCAACTAGATCTCATTAAGAACAACAAGGTCAAAATACATCATATAAAAATGCCTCATCAATATTAGATTCCTTTTATGGATACAATGCTACCTTGGAAGCATTTATCGGAATCCAAGATGAAGAAAAAAAATCTCAAATGAAACCTTTAGGGTTTGTTTGTTCTCTATCGATATTCTCGAACGTGGCTCTAGTGTAAAAAATGGGGAGCGCCATGGAGCTTCAGTTTCAAGAGAAGATTGAAGATCAGTAGATAATTAGTATGCTAGAAAAAAAATTATATGATAATGTAATACTCCCATCTTTAGGGGAGGGTGAGGTAGAAGAGCCATATTCACCTCTGAAGCCCCTTACGGTCACTTCAAAGGAAAACAATATTCCTTGGGATGAGGATCATCTTTCTAAGTTCTTGTTGGAATTTCTTAATGAGCTAGATAATGAATATATTACTTCACTGCAAATTCCAATTGGGGTTGTTGAATAGTCCAATTTAATTGGTGATCCTTTTGCTGAAGTGAAGGGTGTCAGAACTCTTATTAGTGAAGCATACATTTTGATCATTGATTATGCACATGAACACAGTTCAGCTCATTAGAAATTACATACAAAAAGGAACATGGTTGATTATATGGATAGATCAAACATTATTTAGCAATCGAATTTTGAGGCCTTATTATCTCCAACTTATCTAAGTGGATACGTTTTAAACTTGAATGATCTAATTTCACCACTTGAGTAAAAATCATTTCTCTAGGTCAATATCTATGATATATAAGGCTACCACATTAGTAGCCCAAATATGGTTGGAAGTGATAAGTATGTTTAGTTGTCGTTGACAAAATCAATGTGGAAACAACAATTAAAAAAAATTCCCATATTTGCAAGGACTATTTTAAGATTTGGCTATATGGAGAACATACATTGAATGTAATGAGCAGTTGAATAAAATTATGAGAAGCAATAGGTTTACTGGAAGACAAGTTTGACTCAGATGATTAAAAGTGCTCTACATTTTGAATACAAGTGTAGTAAAAAAAAAAAAATTAAATGATACTAATGGAATTTCAAATAAAAATGATAAAAAAGGTTAGGTACAGATACAGTTTCAATTTCAGGATCTGATTCAGAGGATGCAATTTTGTTGCTTTCTGTTTTGGAAGTGCATCATAATGAGAAGTTTTGGGGTCAATATGCAAAGTTATTTGAGTTGGAGACATTTGCAGTAGGTGTTTCAAAGGAATCCATTGATCCAAGTAATAACGTTGGCCAAAAATTTCCATGTTAGTGACCAGGAGTGTTCAAGTTGTGATTTTACAAAGATTATCATTCAACGTCTCTCTGGTTTACAAGCATACCCGATTGTTGTGTTTGCTCCACAACCATGGACTCCAACACAGTCAAAAGTACTTGAACTTTCATGGCTCAAACTTATCCATTTATGGAAGTAGCACAAATGAAATAGTCACTCGCATGACAGGAATGAAGAAGTCACAGATAGTAGCCTCATTCATAATCCATGAAGACACACCTTAATTTTAGCTCATGTTTTTCTTTAGTCATTTTGAAAATATTATTTGACACAATTATGAAAATGGAAAATTACCAAAGTCATGTATGAGTTAATATGAATTATAAAAATCATTAGGAATGAAAGGTCATGCGGTAGTCGAAAGATCATGGGAAGGTGAAGAGTCACTTGCCCATTTGTATAAATATCCTTGTGCCTCTGGCTTGTGAGGGCTTTTAGCACTTGAGTTTTTTAGCATTGAGATAGTTGTTAGCACTTAGGGAGCTCTAAGCACTCTTTCTTTTGGAAATTTTAGACTGAGTTGTCGTGAGGCTAGGGACTTATTTTGGATATTATATGAGCATCATGTCTTCCACCATTGGATTTTGATGCACCTATAATACATGTACTTGAAATTGCAACATTATTAATAAGAATCTCTCTACTCTTGGCATAGATTCGCATGCACTTTGATGGTGGTTGTAATGGCCATCTATTACTTCTATTGTGTGTGTATGTTTTCTTTCATATGAGTTATATGTTTATGATCTAACTCATGGCTTGTTGCTCATACGTGTGTTGGATATGAACTCTTTCATTCCACAAATTACACTAGTTATTAGTTGTGAACTACTTTGCAATTAGTTGTTGGTTCTCTCCTTATTCTTGTGTGTCTTGGATGGTGTTTAGCTAACTAAATCTTCTTGAGATATACCTAGTCTTATTGTGGTATTGTTACATTCATACATCTTGTACTTCAATTTTATCATTTGTGGATTGATTCATATTCACTCTTCAGGTATTTCACACTTGTCCTCATATTAACATCTCTTCACTCAAAAACCAAGAGGAAACAAAAATGGTGGCATTCGAGCCCACATATTGAATGGGACTCCTATCCCAAATGGTATGAGGTCTAATTGGGACTTCACACCGGGGAGATCCCCTTATTGTTGGTAGTACATTTTCGCCCTGTCAACAGTTTTGGTGCTAGGAGGGCCAAATGACAAGATGACCCTATGGATCCCACATCTTAAATTTTTCTTTTAAAGTGGATCCTTCCCAAATATCTATTTGGGGTTGTTTTTTATGGAAAAGTAGATATCATAATCCCCATCAAAGAAGTTAATCTCTTGCCAAAAAATAGGTTTGATGGTGAGGGTGAAATTTTTGCATCTAAACATATCCTTTAATTTCTTCAAAATTGTAGTTCTAATAATGTTGTCGTCAAGATGTCATATGCGAACTTTTCACCCCTACTTTTGAGTTCATGTCAATCCTGGTGTGAAACATTGCAAGTCGCATCTATCCATTCATTAGAATAGCTCGTTAATGAGTTTCAATCTACTTTTGAAAGGTACAACCCTGAGAAATTAGTTACAGAGAATAGTGAGCTTAAAATGAAATCATATGAATCATTGGAAGATTTTACAAAAAAAAATTTCAAACATAGTTACCGGAGAATCCACAATAAAACTTATTATTCGTCAACATTTCAAATCCCAACTAGGATCCATTATCAGGACATTCTTGAATGCTGAAAGAAGAAGAGCTTAATTGAGGGATTTAAATAGTTGTGAGAAGAGTGGATTTAAGATGAGATGAGTGTCGACTCTATTTTATTTTATTTTATTTTCATTTTTATTTTTT
>APFE031350367.1:51665-75842 GCA_000404065.3 Pinus taeda
TAATTAATTAATTGAATAATTTGATAATTAATATCAAGACCTAATAATTAATATGTAGACCTAATAATTAATAATAATAATCTTTATTATGAATATCGACTAGGTAATGTTTAACTAATTAATAGATTTATTAATAGGTCTTAATTAATATTTAACAGTAATAGCTTATAATAATAGTTAGTGATAATGGTAATAGCTATTATCATAATTAATATTGTAATAATAATAGGTTAAAATTAATAATAATAACTATGTTGTAATTAACAATTAATAATTATTAGGGTTAAACTTAAACTGTTATAGTATAGTTACTAACTACTAACTATTAAAATAGGGGAGGAAAATATACCTACTGAGAGGTATTGGTGACCTTAATATTACTGATTAAGGGCATCCAGCGCCCACTAATCTCAATACCATTATCTCTGTTGAGATTCTGGGGATGTTTGATAATTTCAAGAGCTTCTTTAATCTTTCGTCTATGATATTGTTCCTCCCTTGCGATAATTGAGGTGCTTTCCAAGCAAACATGGTGCTTTGTTTTTTAGGAGTGTTCTACCAAGGCCGAAGTACGAGATCTTTCATTCCTAATATCAGCTCCATGTTCCTTGAGTCTTGTCTACAAGGAGCGACCTGTTTCACCAATGTAGCTTTTCCCACATGAACAATCTATTTTATAGACTCCCTTAAGCTGATGCCTATCAATATTATCTTTGAAAGACCTCATACCTTGCCTAATAGTTCCAGGAGCTAAGAATTGCGTGGCTATGTTTTTCTTCCTTAGGATTTTAGGAATCTTATCAGTTACCCCATGAATACAAGGGAGAAAAACCCTACCACCTCGAGGTTGGTCTTGAGCCTTAGGTTGGTGAGATGATACCCTTATTTCAGCTTTCTCTATTGCTCTTTTAATCTCTTTATCTTTGTAGCCTAAACTTTTAAAGGTTGAGACTAAATGCTTCTTTTCTTCATCCAGACGCTCGGGGTCAGAGATTCGAAGGGCTCTAATAGCAAGAGTTTTTAGAACACTGAACTTCTGAGCTGGGTGATGGTGGGAATCGGCATGGAGGTAGCTTTCTGTGTGGGTTGACTTCCTGAAAATCTTATGCCCTAAAGAGCCATCTTCTCTTCTGATGATGAGAACGTCTAAAAAAGGGATGCTCATGTTTTCTTCTAGCTCCATGGTAAATTTTATTTCTGGAGAGGTAGAATTAAGGTGAATAAAAAACTTGTCAAGCTCTGTTTTACCATGTGTCCATTTTATATTGGTGTCATCGACAAATTGTTTCCATCAGACAGGCTTCAAAGGGTATGATTCAAGGGCTTTCTTTTCAAAGTATTCCATGTATAAGTTGGCCACGATTGGCGAAAGGGGGGATTCCATTGCCACACCAGATGTTTGCTCATAATATATTCCTTGGAAGGTGAAAACGGTTGATTGCAAGTAGATTTCAGCCAATTTTGCAGTCCCAGGATCAGTAACATCTTTTATAACCTGAATAGCTTCATCAAGAGGAATCTTGGTGAATAATGACACTATGTCAAAGCTAACAAGGATGTCATCACGTTCTATCTTCTCATTTTTAATAAGTTTCACAAAATCATGGGAGTCTTTTATGAAAGAATCAGTATTCCCTACAAGAGGTTTAAGGATTTTAGCAACATACTTAGCGAGTTCATAAGTTGGGGAGCCTATGGTATTAACTATTGGTCTAAGAGGAACCTCTTCTTTATGGATCTTGGGTAACCCATAAATTCTAGGGATAGTTTCACATAAAGGGATTAACTTCTTTTTTAGTTTATCTTCAAGGTTGGATTCTGAAATTGTCTTTTTTACCTCCTTCATAATCTTCGGGATGGGATTATTGCTCAGCCTCTTATAACTGCCACATTTGAGGTGTTCATTCATTTTACATACATAGTCTTCTTTATCCAAGATCATAGCAGCTCCCCCCTTATCTGCCTTAAGAACTACAATCTTATCATTATTCTGCAAGGATTTAAAGGCTCTTTGTTCTTATTTATTCAGATTACTTTTGGGGGTTCTGGCTTTTCTCATAATGAGGGAGAATTCTTGTCTTAATGTCTCTTTATCTTCCAAAGGAAGGTTACCAATCCCATCCTCTATGCTACATATCAAATTCTCAATTGGAAGATTTTTAGGAAGGGACAAGGGAAGAGATCTTGGATTCTACTAGTGGTTCGTTAATTGTTGTATCGATTACAACACCCCCTAAAAATTTCACCTTTTGTATTTTAATTTTTTGCCCCACCCTCCACTCCTGTTACAGGTCATTTTGTCACATCTAATCAAATGGCCTCGAAACCATATCAATAAACATCCATTAACACTTTGCATTCATCCCCTGCAAAGCCTAGAAAATCTTCTCTCCAAAAAGTCCAAGAATCTTGGGATAAACAACATAAAAATCTAATTTTTGGCCCCATCGCACTTTCCCTTCATGCAACCTGTACTGTTGAAAGTTGCACATAGCGAAACTACACTGGCTAGTGCATGTTTCATTTGTTACAAATGTGATGGCTCTTGAATTTCTATAACAAAAATAAAATAAAATTGAATCTTCTCTTTCCAGAAGCTTCTCGAGTGGTTTTAACTATTTATTATTAGATCAAGATCTCCAACACCTATACTTGAGGTCTTACCTCTTAACCCTAGAAATTATCCTCCCTCATATGTGGATCTAAGTCCTAGATTAGTAAATCCTAAACCACCCTATTTACCCTATAAATTCATTGCCTCCCATAGAGTCTGGGTTAGCTTTTGGAGACTCTTAGTTATGCCCTCATGTTATTGCTTTGTGCCTAAGGATCCATTGTCCATCCATGCACTTGAGTTTTGATTGAATGTTTTCTTTGTGGAAAAGGAAGGAGAAGTTAGTTGGGAGACATCTACAAGGTCAAGATCTTTAAAGGGTTGTAATTTCTCATACTTTCATTAATACAAAAGCGTTTTGTTTTCCTATACTTATGTCTCATTAATGCATGTGTATTGCAATGTCTTCTTGACTCATTATTTAGATATGTTAGTGCATTTTATTTGTATGTTGTAGTGCTCTTGCTTCTTTTAGTTTTCTTGCAAGTCCTATTTATAGAATTTGGAATTGGAGCTAAAGTTTACAAGCAAGGAGAAGAGGAGAACTTTTGTTGGACTCCAAGTAGGTCTTTCCTCCATGTTCTAATTTCTCTAATAAAATAATAATTCTTTTTTCTCTGTTGTTTCTAAAACAAGCCACTAGATGTAGGGAGTTCACTTTAGTCTGCAAAAGACAATTATCCGTCAAACAACTTCGCGACTCTACTAGGGATCGAGATGTTCCTTTAGTGGTTTCCTTTGCCTAGTCTTTTAGGACCTTTGAAAGCGACTCAATTTGAATTGTTCAAATAATAATAAGTCTTAGGAAAGTATAATTATGAGCTTGGTAGTGTTTGTATTTCATATTTTGAACTAAATTAGCCCCATCGCACTTTTTCTTCTGAGACAGAGCGACTCGGTGCACTTGTCTCTCTCTATAAGTGCGATGATTCACACTTTTATTGGAATCATTGCAGCTCTGTTGTGTATTAAGTGTGACCCATTGCATTTTCCCAGTTCATTAAGTGCGACCCATAGCACTTAGCCCATGTACAACCTGCATTAATTCTTGTAGAATGCAAACATTTGCATTTTCATGTCTTTCTCTTACTTCTATTCTGATGCAGTGACTTTCCTAAGTCTTTGAACTGGTCTAAATCTCTATGAAGCCAATAGTTTGTTTAAATTGAGTGTGTTTTCCCTTTTGATAAGAGTTTTCTTCATTTTTTCTTCTTCTTGTCAAATAGGGTTGGTGATCTCCTGGCTTGGTTATTGATTTGTTAAAGAACTTTCATGTTACAATTATGATATGTGTGAATGTTTTTTATTCAATAATCTTGTCATTTTTCTTTGCATTGAAAAAATAAAATGAATAATTTATTTTTCTCATGCATTAGGGCTTTGAATCTTTTCTTTGGAATAGTAAAACTTGAAGATCTTGTTTGGAAGTTCTTATCTGCTGCATCACTGTTTGGAAGTTCTTCCTTTATTTAAATAGATCTTCATCGAATGAAAATAGTTTTTTTAATTGTGCTAATTTCATTATAGGAGTTCAAGGGAATTCGTTTCATGAGCCTTGAAACTGAAACTTAAATCAAGATCAACTTTAAAATTTATTCAATTAACCTAAGGAGCATTTGGAACATTAACGACACACATAGTTGTCTAGGCTAGAAGATGTGTTCTGACATCGTTAAATGCAGGAGTCGTTGTTACTTGTCAGCGTTGCATCCCAGGGATGGTTGGTTTTCCATGTGCATCGGAGTATATCGAAATGTTCTTCCATGTACCCTGGGATATATAGGGTGGTGCTCCACATACATATAAGTATATCGGGAAGCCCCCGTCATATGATTACGCATTAAACAACATTACTACAGGTTGTGCTTCCATGTACCTCTCAGTATATTTTGGAAGTCCCCTTTAGGTTGCAATCCTGCCATAGGTAACCACATCAGTCACCTTGTTATTTGTGATACACCGAACACAACATTCAGGGAGATTGTCTGCACGTACTTAATCATATATTGTAGTTCAAAGTGACTTGGTAAACCTTTTATGCCTAGCTACCCTTCTTTATTTTTATTTGTGTTTTTAATTTTCAAAATCAATTAATTCATTCACTTTCTACTCCTTAGTATACCTTAGGTTGAATCTCATGGAAATAGTTCTAGAGTCCACCAATCAAGAAACACCCTCTAATGGTAATCCTAGTCCTTTTCCTTCTTTTGGAAATATTAGTGCCCCTTATATGGCTACGTTGTCCCTTTCTGGATTTACTGTAAGTTTTCCAATACAATTATTTTCAACCTCTTTGGTTTTGAATGTCCAAATCACTCCCCAATCGAGTCCCTCACCTTAACAACATCGAACTCAAGTTGATCCTCACATTGACCCTTTGCCTTCTTCCCCTATTGTCTCTTCTTCCCTTTCTTCTTCCTCACCTGGTGAAAGTCTTGGTGCTAGTAATCATGAGGCTAAGAAGAAGAAGAAAAGGAAGAAGACGAAGAAGCCAAATAAGAAAGAGGGTAAACAAGCAACCATTATTGTTGATGTAGTTATTCCTTCAAAGCCCCATAAAGTTAAATTCCCTTGCATGCTTTGTAAGGGTGACCACCTCCTTAGAGGTTATCCTAGTATTCTTGGGTATTAAAAGTGTGGTTTGCAAGCTCATATCAGCCCTTGTCATCAACATCTGGAGATCATGTTGGTGACCAACTGTCAATTAGTGATAATAAGGTCCACAGAAAGAAGGGTCAAGTTAAGTTTCCATGTGATTTATGTGAACGGAATCACCCAATTCACATTTTCCCTCGTTTAGATGAAGCCTCCAAACTATCAGAAACCCTTACTACTTCTCAACAGTAGCTTCGAGTTAGTTACTAAAAACTTTTCCTAAAACCTCCACTAGTTGATGAAGTAATTGACTCAAATCCATCTTCAATCATTCCTACTCTCTCTGAATGCGAATCCTATGAGTCCATTCCTAACCAACCAGTTGAGGAAGTGGTTAACCTGATTCCACCTTCATTCGATCACACTTTTCCCGTAGAGAGTGAGGATCACACCACTCAGGTTCTTCTCGTTTTTCCTGATCCTACCGAACAAGGGAGCATTTCTCATGTTGTCATGGAACCCCCTCCAAGTAATGAGGTCAGTGCCTTTGATTGGAATCAATTGACAGAACCTTACCTCCCTTCTTACATTCCCTTCCAAATCAAGGTGCAGTATTGCAATAAGGATATATATCGCATTGTTGTAGATGAGGGTGCTTCTGTTAACATTCTATCCTCGACTTCTTGGCAAGCTTTGGGTTCTCCTCGGCTTGTGTCCAACACTCTGAATCTGTTAGCTTTTAACAGAAGAACCATTCAACTTTTAGGGATACTTCCTCAGTTTCTTGTTACCTTGGAAGGAAAAAATATATGTATTGATGTTATGGTAGTCATGGGCCCCTTAGATTTCAATTCGCTCTTGGGGTGAGACTATGTTTATGCTATGAACGTTGTCATGTCCACACTCTTTCAAGTGATGTGTTTCTTGCATGATGGAAAAATTGTGACTATCGACCAGCTTTCATTCATTGGTCCTCATTTGATGGTCAATCATCTAACTTCCCTAAATGTTCCAAATATGCAAGTGGTATCTCCCCTGCCATAGGTTAATTATGTGGCAACCTGTCCCATGCCTGTACCTACTAATGAAGATAATCCTTTCACTATTTTCTCAACTTCTTTTGACCTAGATCTAGTAGGTGATATGGTAAATCATTTATTCTGAGCATTGGAGCCTCATCTTTCCATTGGATATTTTGATACCTTCTAGAGAATTGTTCTTCTGTTTGATAAGAACCTCTTGGAAGCCATGGAATTTTGAGGCCATGATCTGGTTATGAGCATAGTTCATTTTCTTGTGTCAAGCTCGTTAAAAATGAAACAAGGCACCCCTCGAGAAAAGTTCTTCTACTGTGTCAAGCTCGTTAAAAAACGAAACAAATCCTCTCATGTTGATTTAACTCTTTGACTATGATTCCAATTTTGATCTCAAAGATTTCAGCTTCATTTCATATGCCCATAATCCTCTTCCTATCTTCTTGGTGAACACATTTCTAATAGTAACAGGCGGTCATCTGAGTCCATGAGAAGAGTTGTTGGACAAAACGAAGATTGGGGGGGCATGCCTCTACCCTTATCCAAGGGGAAATATACTTATCTCAAGCATGGTTTTTCTCTTATTCAAGCTTGCGTAAAAATGAAACCATTCCCAAGCTTAGTTTCCATGTTTCAAGCTTGTGTAAAAATGAAACTACTTTCAAGTATTCTCAAAGATAGTTTTCCTTGTTTCAAGCTTGTATAAAAATGAAACTCATCCCATAATTTAACTCTCGTAATTGCCATTTTTTATTAGCCTATAAAATGAAACTCATCCCATAATTTAACTCTCGTAATTGCCATTTTTTATTAGCCTATTTCTGCCATATGAACCTTGGTTTTCTCATTCCATCACCATCTGCTTGGCTGATCATACGCTTTCACTTGGTGTTTTCCCTTCCCTGGGGAACCACTGCTATGAGTGGTCTTATTAGCCTGCCTCTTGATCTCTATGTGTTTTTAGCAAATTCCACCATGACCGAAACTAGTTTCTACCCCTTTATACCACGCATTCCTCCAGGGGGAGTTCTCTTTAAGCTCTTTTCAGATTCCCAAAATATGAAAAGATTGTCGAGCACTAGTCTCTTTCACGGTCGTTAAAGTAAATGAAAATATGTTTGCCCAGTATAAGTTTAACCCTTTTCTGGACTGGATAAAATGTTTACGGAAAAGGAATATTTTAGTCAAACATGGCTAAAAGGTTCTCCTAAGTATTGTTTTCTGCCTTTTCGGACCTAGGAGACAAATTTATGAAAAGAAACATCTTGGAGTTTTATTTTTAGCCTCTTTTTTCAAACGCTTTAAACATGAAAAAGAAATCGAGCTACACCTTTGTTAGACTCGTAAAACCGGTAAACAACGTTGGACTCGTCAAGCATGATGAGACCAAACCACTCCTTCACAAGGTTCGTTAAAAATACTCAGAAGGATTCATCCAAAGGATGAACTTATAGATCAAGTATATGTTATCCTCCTCAAGCTTGTCAAAATTAAAGAGGTACTAGCCAAAAATGGTTGGGAAATTGGGAAAACAAGGCATAATACCTATTAATGGCAGCGAGTCACTCTTGAACATGACATTCTTTCACTTCAATTTTGTAACTATTTTGGGTTGGGGAATATGCTTACCTCTCTATTGATTATACCTTCATTATGGGTCTTTGAGTCAATGTTTCCAACTCCATATCAGTGTCGTCGATATCTTCAAGAGAAAGTCTACCCTTAGTTAACGTCTGTTACAACATCTTTAAGCCTTACTTCATGTCTATTTTTCCTGAACCAGCTCTGCATCATCACATTTTGTCTCAAATATTGATACATGTTCCATGTCATTGATGGGGATAAATCAAGGCCCTCCTGTGATGGGTCACTTCCTGTCAACATCAGCATGTTATCCGGGAAGTTGACTTAGAAAGTTCCTTCAGTGCCTTGGAACTTGCATATCTCAACGACAAGTTTCCTTACTTTCAGCGATAGGTTCTCGTCATTAGCCTTCGACCGGAAGATTTTGTGTGGTGTTCAACTTCAACTCATTAATTTGCATCACATAGATTGTATTTCCATGTCATTGATGGGGATAAATCAAGGCCCTCCTGCGACGGGTCACTTCCTATCGACATCAGCATGTTATCCAGGAAGTTGACTTAGAAAGCCCCTTCAGTGCCTTGGAACTTGCATATCTCAACGACAAGTTTCCTTACTTTCAGCGATAGGTTCTCGTCATTAGCCTTCGACCGGAAGATTTTGTGTGGTGTTCAACTTCAACTCATTAATTTGCATCACATAGATTGTATTGTAGTACCTTGAGGGCCATTATCATTATCGATGGTTCCCTCTCGCATATGTTAACGACTTATATCATTAATCGGTAATCATATGGTGTCTACCATGTTTGACTCCAACACATCTATTCGCATGGTTAGACTCGTAATATCGAGTGACAAGGTAGAAGACCCCAGATCTAGTTTCATCCATCTGGGTTGTGATTTTAGGATTCATACAAGATTACAAAGTATGATGGCTATGGTCATTCAGAAAGTCATCCAAGCATGACTACACCACTATCAGTGGACATGACTTCGATTATTGTCCATGTAAATTGGCTTATATGTTGAGTATGGGTATGCCTACCTTAGCGATGATATCATGATGATAATGTATTGTAACATATTATGATATTAACCAATATATTATTGATATGGATTTGTCACATGGTAAAGCACTTCATTCTTCAGCCATTGTTACTGACTTTGTACTTTAGGGGGCAATCTATTACAGGTAATTTTGTCACATCCAATCAAATGGCCTTGAAACCAGATCAATAAACATCCAATGACACTTCACATTCATCCCCTACAAAGCCTAGAACATCTTCTCTCCAAAAAGTCCAAGAATTTTGGGATAAACAGCGTAAAAACCTAATTTTTGGCCCCATCACACTTTTCGTTCATGCAACCTTCACTATTGCAAGTTGTACACAAAGAAATTGCACTGACCAACTCATATTTCCTTTGTTGCAAATGTAATGGCTCTTGAATTTTTGTAAAAAAAACAAAAAAAATCTTCTCTTTCCAAAAGTTTTCTTATTGGTTTTAACTAATTATTGTTGGATCGAGATCTTAAACTCCTGTACTTGACATCTTATCTCATATCCATAGAACTTATCCTCCCTCATATGTGGATCTAAGTCCTAGAATGGTAAATCCCAAGTCACCCTATTTACCCTATAAATTCATTACCTCCCATAGAGTTTGCATTGGCTTTTGGAGACTCTTATTTATGCCATCATGTTGCTACTTTGTGCCTTAGGATCCATTACCCATGCATGCACTTAAGTTGTGATTGAAGGCTTGCTTTGTGGAAAAAGAAGGACAAGTTAGTTGGGAGACATCTATAAGGTCAAGATCTATAAAGGGTTGTAATTTCTCATACTTCCATTAATACAAAAGTTCTTTGTTTTCCTATACTAATGTCTCATTAATGCATATGCATTATAATGCCTTCTGGAATTGTTGTTTAGAGATGTTAGTACATGTTATTTGTATGTTGTAATGCTCTTGCTTGTTTTAGTTGTCTTTCAGGTCCTATTTATAGTATTTGGAATTGGAGCTAAAGTTTACAAGCAAGGAGAAGAGGAGAACTTGTGTGGGACTCTAGGTAGGTCTTGCCTCCATGTTCTAATTTCTCCAAGGAAAACGTAATTTTTGTTGTCTCTATTGTTTCTAGATCAAGCCACTAGATCTAAGGAGTTCACTTCTATTCACGTAAGGCAATTATTTGTCAAACACCCCCTACTTTTCAGATTTTTCACAGATATCTATTGCATTACTTAAAGAAATTCTTTAAATTGACCTAATCATCACCAAATGCAATCCCTCAATGAATCTTTGGTATTGCTTGTTTCAGCGATAATTCAATCATGATAGCCAAATCTACATTATATATACTTTACAGATGATAATCATGTGACTTTTGGAAGTATGCTAGTTCAAGCTCTGGTTCCAATTTATAGTCAAAATGATCTTAAGTCCAACTGCAAGGTTGCAGTGAAACCAATTGGTGGTATGTTGCTAATCATTTGTAAAGAGACTACCCTACAAATTTGTTGTCCACTTCATGAAAATTCTTCAACAAGGAATTTTGATGGAGTTGATCAAATGGGAAATCACGTAATAAAAGAGATGAGACAAAAGCCTATCTCTTTAGGGCAGTCTTTGTAAAGTATGCAAGCAATTGGATTGATTGGGTCATTTGGTTTATGCTCACAAAATAGAATGAGAGAGTCTCTTTATGCCCAACAATACACTGGAAAAGGCACATTGAAATTGCCACCATCACCATCACAACAACAATCAACAATACTACATCCTCAATGATTATCTCAACAACAAACTTCTCAACTAAGGCAACAAGAGCAAATTCAAAAATCTTTGCAGTCAAAATAGATATCTCATACAAGCCCATCAACTAGCCATGTATCTACAATGACAATAGGATCCTTGTCTGGCATTCCTGCACAATGTTGGCCCCACAAGCAGTGATAAGGGCTCAAGTAATTGATTCAAGCTTTCATATTCTTGGGAAACAAAGCATCCATGATTTAGTTTCACAAGTGGGCTCACACGAAAAGTTAGATCTCGCAGTTAAAGACTTAATTTTAGAGATAGTAGAAGATTTCATTCATTCAATAACTGTGTTCATATGTGCATTGGAAAAGCATAAAAAATCAGCAACATTGGAAACCAAGGTTGGAAGTACCAATGGTACTGCAGGATTAACTACCAAGAGTGCATCTATAGTCCTCACTTTGTCAACTGGATATCTTGGTGTACAAAAGATCAACAAAAGAGGTGACATGGTTGATGAAATGGAAACTCAACATTGAGCTTGTTAGCTATAAATAACAAATAAAGGAGACTAGGCCAGGCCCTACTCAAGAGGCTATCAAAGCTTGGGCTATAAGGATACTCAAGCAAAATAGGGCATATGAGGGACAAAGGGAAATCATTTAGAATCAAGCATTCAATCTTGATCAAGTTTATCTGCCATTGAGGCATCGAAGATGCTCAGAAGATGATCGCAACCTTAAAATATGCCAACAAGGAAATTGAAGGACCACTTAAGACAATGAAGATTGAAAACATTGATAATATGTAGGATGAGATGATGGACTTAAAGGATATAAGTAAGGAAATCCAAGACTCTTTTGTGAGAAGTTATAGTGTGCCTGATAAAATTGAGGAGGAAGAACTAATGGATGAGCTAGATGTCGTGGAAGTTCACATGGGCTCAAAAACCCAAACTAATGGGGTAACTACTTAATTACTGTTGAGAAATCTAGGGCATTAGCATTAGGTGATTTCTCTTTGATTAGTAACTTCTTGTGAATGCTTCTTACTTCTTTAGATTAGAATAATCTTCTACTTAGATTATTAGTGTTCTTCTTCATCAAACAGTAACCAATGCATGAACATAAATAAACAAGAGACACAGAATGTAGGTTATCAGCCAGGGCCAAAACCTATCACTCTTTGGGAAAAAAACCCACACAAATTCTTCTTATAGAGATTCCAATTCATGAATACCAAGACCAAGACCCTTGACCTATTAGCCACTCCAAGACCAAGACACTAGTTCTCTATCTTCTGCTCTTTTCTTCTTCTTGACTCTTCTTCCTCTTCGACCTTCTTAGCACTGATATCAACTCCTCGATGAATTGTAGATATACTAGAGATGGCACCAAAGCATGTCAATGTAATGACACTATAATGTGACCACTGTAGCAGCACCAAAACCTTGTGGTCTATCACTGAACTATAGTTTCTTAATGGCACCAAACCACATTTTTATTATTGCATCAAACTATGGTCTCTTCATCATCGATCTGTAGTATATATAACCTTGACCGAATATTGTTCCTTTGCTGAAATATTGAGACCTTCTCTCATAAATTCAAACTGTTATTTTTGTGATTATCCCTAGACAAAACTTCATTGTCCCTTCATCTCTTCTTGTTTTTTCCTTCCATCTAAACTATGTCACTATAGTCTCCACAGAGATATCTGAACTTAGGCCACCTTAATTCAAAGAGATCGAACTTGATTACTCCCACTGTTCATCCGAAAATCTCATAGATGTATCTAAACTTCATTGTGGAAATGTGAATCCTATATATGCCTTTTTATAGTGTTTGCCCCATAAATAAGTCAACCTGTCCTTATGAAGGGTTATGTCTCCAAATAGGTGAGCCAACATGAGTTCTTCTTTCTATCTTAAGACCGACTTGAAGCGGAGGATTAGTGCTTGTCATTAGATAGACACTTTTATAGACTCATATACATTCTTCATACATGACATTAACTTTATATGATTTTTATGGAAAATCCTAAAGGCTCTCAATGGGATCCATATAAAATAAAATATCTTTCTCACGAAACCCATGAAGCAAGCATTCCAAAAATAATTTTATTTTCTTCTTTTCATCGTTTATAAAAATCACAATTACATGTCATTATGAAGACTAAACCTACTTACACTTTTCAACACTCCCTCTTAACTAGGGAGGTATTCATAATGGTACTTAGTCATTCTCAATCTGAAGAATTTCTCATAAGAAGAGTAGGATTGGTAACCCATATGTATAGCATCATATCAACCAACTTTGTCACATGGCAAGGCCTTGACTAACAGTTCTATCCACATTATCATAGCACAATGCTAGTGAGACCAATGATTCATAGACACCATAATCATTGTCTCTTAAGGTACATACTCCACTCGAGTGTTCACGGGGTATGACATTCTTTGGACTATCCTTATCTTGGATAGCTATTCCTCAAAGAATATCGAGCCCCTACGACTACTCTTATCTTGGATACCCTATATCATCCTCAAAGAGCATTGGGTGTCAGATATTTAACCAATCCTCTATTTTGTCTTCCCAAGTGAATACCAGAATGATGTGTCTATCTCTCCCTCTCAATTAGGGAGTACATATCAATTCCAATAAAGGAATGTACTCATTCCTACTGAAGGAAAACTAAGCTCCCTCTTGGCTTAGGAATTTACAAGTTTCTTCCAAGTGAGAAACTTATTTTCAAGCTCCCTCTTAAATAGGGACCTACAACAGCTCCTCAGTTGCTTGAAAAACTCCTTCCTTCGTTGTCATGAATTCCTTCACCACAAAGTCTTCATCTTTTGGAACTTCTTCATAGGGCACAGACCATCCATCACTTTCATTCATGATTCAGTCATGTCATCATACCTTTCATCAGAAAGTGATTCATCAGTCTACATCTGACCTTGCTTCATGTCATGCTACCTTCTTCATACCATTTTCTTCGGAATGATCTTACATCCTTCTTCATGGTTCTTGGGAAAGACATCCTCAGTTCTTCTTTTTGGCAGTCCTGCATAAGCCCATCCAAATACTAGTTCACAAATAAGAAATGAGCACTTAAATGATAATTACCTTTGTGATGGTCTTTCATCATGACATCTTCTTGTAGCCATCAACATATAGTGTACATGTTGACACATCTCCGAAAGATATGTATTGTCAAGGGTCTCCATCTTTTTCAGACTTCCATCAGAGTCTTCATATCTTTCCGGGGGATCTCTTAGTCAAATCTTCTTGGTATCGGACGTTGAATGCCTTCTTCCATGGTTTCATAGTCTATGATATCTTCCTTTCTTTCTCTTCACATATTTCATTCCCAAGAGCTTCCAATCAGAGTTCCTCAATTGTAGTCAACCACCTCATACTTCATATGAGGACATGTTACGTTGATTTCATCTAATGTGACCCATGCCTTCTAGCAACCTTTCGTAGGAGGAGATTCCTTTCCTTTTATCATGCTTCTCAAGATCGAGCAGTGATCCATGTTACCTGCAACCATACAACATGACTTTATAATATTGAATACTACATACCTCATTTACCTTTAAGTCATCTTAGGCTTCTTTCAACAGCTTCCTTGATTGAAAATAGATTCAACCCTTGATTTGCTTCATCTCTTATGTCATCGTACCATCATCCATGAATTCCACAAGTTGGAGTTCCTGATGAACACTTGCTTCCTCTCTAGATTGGTGAACCTTCCGATGAAGATTCCATCATATAATCTCGAGGATCTTGTATATCCCTTTCCAACATATGTCACCTTTTGACTTGATGTATGATGAGACTTGTCCTGGATGACTTCCTCCCTTTCTACTTGAGCTTTAAATGAGGTCACCAAGAGCTATGTCCTTCATAGTTGACTACCATAGAATTTTGTTCCAGTGGTGTCGTCATGAGATTTTCCTCTTTCAGCTTCCTCCACTTCTTTGTTGAAATGGACTCCTTCTCTATCTTCCTTGTTATTTCCTTACTTGAGCTAAGGAAAATATTTCCTGAAATTCTCATAGCATTGAATCTTAGCTATGTTCTTCTTTCCTTTTGACAAATGTCTGAATACTTTTTTCCCTCAATTTGTCTTCTTCTATCTTGCATAGAAATTACAAGTTGTTGAATGGAATAGCTTTCTTATCCTCACATACATTTGTTACCTTGTTCATCAGTTAGTGTATGAAGATTATCTTATCCCCGATCTTGCAATTTAGATCTTATGACGATAACCTTTTATCCTTTGATACCTTTAATTTGTATAGATTAGATCTAAGTGATATGACCTTCTTTATCGCATCTTCAGAGAATAGTTCTACCAACTTATCATATATATATATCTTTGGTGTCTCTAATACTGCTATATGAGGGGACCTTTGACTGATTTCATAGGAATCCCTTGAGCCCTTTGATCCCTTTCCATTTATTCAGAGGATACATTTCCATTGATATGTTCAATGACTTCACTTTCTTCGAGGACTATGTCTATCCTCCTTTTCCATGCAAGGGAGTTCGATGACCCAACCAACTTATAGATCTCCTTGCAAAACGAAGTCATTTTACCAGATTTTGATTATAGAATAAAGATACTTCTTAAGTGAAGATGAAATCTTCAACTTGATTTCTTCATTGATGATGATCGATGAAGATGACTTGATGCTTCTCAAATGGTCCCTCTTATGGATAAGGAGATCCTTGCTTCAATCAAGGGGAGACTACCTTGGAACCTTTTAGAAGATGGTGATAATGCCTTTGCCATTCTATCCTTCTATGGATGAACAACCTTCAAGATACTTCGACTTCTTTGGTGGTGAATGAGTGCAGATCTAGAAATGTTTCGATTTTCTCCAAGATGATGTGATCATTGTCCTTGAAGTTCTTTTCTTAGATGTCTATACTTTGGGCTACCTTGCTTTGTAGATCTCTTCAACTTGATGAGATTCTTTATGGTCTTTTGACGATGACTAGAGGATCCAACACTTTTGTTGGTGTAGACTTCTAGTTGCATTGATTTGATTTATGATCCCAAGACTTCCTTTTGAAGTAAACTTTATTCTTTGATCTAGGAATTGATTCTTCAATGTAGATATTTGAACTTTCGCTTTGATATCCTTCGACTTGCTTTGATGCCTTTCTTGAAACTCGATCCTTGAGTGTCTCTTTGATTAGATGCCCTCTTCTTGACTTAGTCACCTTAGCTTCGATACCATGTTCAGAAATCTAGGGCATTAGCATTAGGTGATTTCTCTTTGATTAGTAACTGCTTGTGAATGCTTCTTACTTCTTTAGATTCGAATCTTCTTCTTCTTCGATTATCAGTTTTCTTAATCAAACAATAACTAATGCATGAACATAAATAGACAAGAGACACAGAATGTAGGTTATCAACCAGAGCCAAAACCTCTCACTCTTTGAGAGGAAAACCCGCACAAATTCTTCTTATAGAGATTCCAATTGACGAATACCAAGACCAAGACCCTTGACCTATTAGCCACTCCAAGACTCTATGTCTTCTGCTCTTTTCTTCTCCTTGACTTTTCTTCCTCTTAGACCTTCTTAGCATTGAGATCATCTCCTCAACGAACTGTAGCTTTACTAGAGATGGCACTGAAGCATGCCAATGTAATGACACCATAATGTGACCACTATAGCAGCATGGAAACATTGTGGTCTATCATTGAACTGTAGTTCATTTATGGCACCGAACTACATTCTTATTATTGCATTGAACTGTGGTCTCTTCATAGCATTGATCTATAGTATATATACCCTTGACCAAAAATTGTTCGTTTGCTGAAATAACGAGACCTTCTCTCAAAAATCTGAACTGCTATTTTATTTATTAGCCCTAGACAAAACTTCGTTGTCCCTTCATCTCTTCTTGTTGTTCCTTCCATCTGAACTGTTTCATTGTAGTCTCCACAGAGATATCTGAATTTAGGCCACCAAACTTCAGAGAGATCGAACTTAATTACTGTCACTTCCCATCTAAAAATCTTAGAGATGTATCTGAACTTCACTGTGGAAATGTGAATCCTTTACACGCCTATTTATAGTGGTTGTCCTGTAAATAAGCTGACATGTTCTAATGAAGGGTTGTGTCTCCAAATAGGTGATCCAACATGATTTCTTCTTTTTGTCTTGAGGCTGACTTGAAGAGGAGGATTAGTGCTTGTTGTTGGAGGGCTTCTAGACACTTTAATAGGTTCATATACATTCTTCATACATCTCATTGACTCTAAATGATTTTTATGACAAATCCTAAAGGCTTGCAATGGGAGCCATCTAAAATAAAATATCTTGCTCATGAAACCCATGAAGCAAGCATTACAAAAATAGTTTTGTTTTCTTCTTTTCATAATTTACAAAAATCACAATTGCATGTCATTGTGAAGACCAAACCTAATTACACTTTTCAATAATTACAACCTGATATTCTGAGTTGAACTTGCCTTCAGCACCTTCTAGACACGCCACAGTTCCACAAGCCAATCCACAAAGTACAAATGAATTTGAGCTTCCAAATCTTCCAAAGGCCTCACTTCATTCACGAACAAGCACATTTTCCAAACTACCAGTATAGAATATATAATTGGTCTGGTTAGCATATGTATTATGGTTGTGCGGTATGAATGATGGAATTTTGTATATTTTCCATCGAAGTCATTTATATCTTTATCTTTAACATTGCATATTAACCTTTCACTGTAGATATCTTGTTTGTTGGAGACAATCTAATCTTTGGAGAGCGCAAGGCAAGTTGTAACCCTGAGGAAAGGGAAAATGGTGTTAGTGTTGATCTAATGAACATAGATGGGCAAGCACATGTAGATGAGAATGGAGTTGTGGATGATGAAATTAATGAGTCAACCATGGAGAAAAAACTCATGAAACTAGGGAAAATTAAAAGAGGAAGATATTTTGGATCCCATCCTCAACATCCATGCTCTCTTCTACCATTACAATGAATTATACTTTGGCAGTGCTTTAGGCACATGCATAGTCGAGCATTTACCAATATATGAAATCGAATGGTTGCACTATACACCTTTCAGAACCACTATTAAAGCTTTTTTTGAATATTGATTTCAAGAACACCTTACTGCATGAAATGATCCATGCATACTTGTGACATACCAATAGGAATAAAGACCATGATGATCATGGTACCTTTTTTAGGTGATGAAAGAGGTAAACACTAGCACATCTCACGATCATCAGAGGCCTGTTAGTGGTTATGCCCTGACTAGTTATCACAACTTTATTGGCGAACTTAAAAATTGTAAATTCCATCATTGGAATCATCTAATTTTCAAAAACTTGATGAAGAAGGCGATGAATCGACAATCCTTAGCTTTAGACTATATGAGAAGGGTTGCTCGCAATGAACTTCGCCATGATGTTCATTTCCATGGGCTGACATAGACATACTTGTGGTGAGGAGTACATAAAGATAGTTGAATCACCAAGGTATCAAGACAAAAGTCAGCGTGCTAAAAACATTGATCATGAAGAAAAGTGAAAAAGGTTGGAAGAGGATGTGTCGCAGTGGTGATGCAACAGACAGTGGCGGTGTGTACACACTTGAAAAATATTGTGTCGCACTACTCACCTCCCTTGCACCATGACGCAATTCTCCCCTCAACACATCGCAAGTCAATTTCATTGACCATTCACCTTCCTTGTAATGATTGACTTGCTTCACACCGCAAAAGTTTTCCACCAAGATTTGAAGCCAAAAAAATGGGAGTTTTATCTTGTTTGTCCCTTATTCAATGGTTCTCCTTAAGCCATATTCTGGACAAATTATGTGGACACCAGGAAAGAATGTTGCATGTCAACCAGATCTCATTAAGAATGACAAGGGCATAAGCTATCATAGCATAATGTCTCATCAATAGAAGATGCTTTTATGGATACAAGGTTGCCTTGGAAGCATTTGTTGGAATCTAAGATGAAGCAATGACATCTCAAATAAAGCTTCTCGGGATTATATTGTTCTCTATAGAGTATTCTTGAAAGGTGGCTCTGTTGCAAAAACTCTAGAATTGTATGCAACTTTAGTTTCAAGAGAAGAATCAAGATCAATAGATAATCAGTTTGCACTTGTGATAGAAAACAAATGATATGATAATGTAATACTCCCATCTTCAGGGGAGTGTGAGTAAAAGAGTCATATTCTTCGTTGAAACCCCTTACACTTGCTTCAGGGGAAAACATCATTTGCTAGGATGAAGATCATATTTCCAAGCTCTTGTTGGAATGTCTTGATGGGCCAAATAATGAACATAGTGCTTGTACTTCAATGTAAATTCCATTGATGAATGGTCCAATTTAATTGTTGATCCTTTTGTTGGAGTGAAGAGCGTCAAAACTCTTGCTAATGAAGTGGACATTTTGGTTAGAAATAAACATGAACAAAGTTCAGTGAATCTAAAATTACATGTAGAAATGAACAAGGTTGATTATATGGATAAAGGACACATTACTGAGCAATTGAATTTCGAGGCATTATTATCTCCAACTTATTTAGGTGGAGACTTTTTGGAGTTGAATGATCTAATTTCACCACTTGAGTCAGATTCCTTTCTCTGTGTCAATATCCTAAATATGGTTGGAAGTGATAAGTATGCTTGGTTGTTGTTGACAAAACCAATGTGGCAACAATAGTTAAAAATAAATCCCAAAACATATACATTTGCAAGGACTATTTCAAGAGTTGGCTACATGGCAAGTGTACATTGATTGTAATGAGCAAGTGAAGAAAATTATGAGAAGCAATAGGTTTACTGGACGACAAGTTTGACTCGGATGAAAAAAAATGCTCATCATTTTGAATAAAGGTGTAGTCAATGAATAATAGTGTTACCATGGTTTCTAGGACATACTTACATATGGGATGTACTCTATTTGTTGTAGGAACTTTGCTCGAGATTCAACGTATTTGTTGTTCGAAGCTAACTAGAAAGAGGAGACTCCACAATACATCTCTTTAGAAAACTAAGAAAGAAATAGCTTGCATACCAAGGGGCAGCGCTATTGGTAAAGCAAGAAGCTTGTTGCAAATGTTTTAGAGTTGTAGGTTGTAAACATGAAAAGATGCTCCAAGGAAGTCCAAGAAGAATAAAAATTTGAATTAGATGATGTTCATGGCACGGATACAATTTCAATTTCGGGATTTTGATTTTGATGATGTGGTTGTATTCTTTCAATTTTGGCAGTGCATCATAATGAGAATTTTTGCAGTCCAAATGCAAAGTTATTTACACCAGAGACATTTGCAATAGTTGTTCCAAAGGAAGTCATTCATCCAAGTAATAGTGTTGACCAAAAAATTTCCATGTTAGCAAGACCAGGAGTGTTTAAGCCATAATTTTACAAATATTAGCATTTAGCCTCTCTCCTGCATACAAGCATACCCCATTGTTGTGTTTACTCCACAACCAAGGACTCCATCACAGTCAAAAGTACTCGAACTTTCATGACTCGGACTTATCCAGTCATGGCAGAAACACAAATGAAATTGTCACTCGCATGACAGGGGAGAAGCAACCACAATAGGTAGCCTCATTCATCATCAATAAAGACATGTCATAATTTTGGCTCATGTATTTCTTTGGTCATATTACAAATATTATTTGTCATGATTATGAAAATGGAAAATTATCAAAGTCATGTAGGAGTCAATATGAATTGTAAATGTCATTAGGAATGAAAGGCCATGAGGTAGTCGAAAGGTCATGGGTAAGGTGAGGAATCACCGACCCATTTGTATAAATATATCCTCATGCCTCTAACTTGCAGGGGGCTTTTAGCACATTAGTCTTTTAACATTGAGATAGTTGTTAGCACTTAGGGAGCTCTAAGCACTCTTGCTCTTGGGAATTTTAGACCGATTTGTGGTTAGGTTAGGGACTTATCTTGGAGATGGTATGAGCATTCCATCTTCCACTATTGGATTTTGAGAGTCATGTGGCACATGTACTTGAAATTGCAGCATTATCAATAAAAAATTATCTACTCTTAGCATAAATTATCATGCACTTTCATGGTGGTTGTAATGGTTATCCAGTACTTCTATTGTGTGTGCATGTTTGCTTTCACATGAGTTATATGTCAATGAACTAATTCATGGCTTATTGCTCATATGTTTTTGGATCTCTGCTCTTTCATTTCATGCATTACACTAGCTATTAGTTGTGAACTTTTTTGCAATTAATTGTTGGTGCTTTCCTTATTCTGGTGTGTCTTGGATGGTGTTTAGCTGACTCCTCTTGAGATATCCTTGGTCTTATTGTGGTGTTGTTACATTCTTGCATCTTGTGCTCTAGGTTTATCATTTGTGGGTTGATTCATCTTCACTCTTAAGGTATTTCACACTTGCCCTCACATTAACATCTCTTCACTCAAAATCCAAGAGGAGATAAGGATGGTGGCAGTCAAGCGCACATTGAATGGGACTCCTATCCCAAATGGTGTGAGGTCTAATTGGGACTTCACATTAGGGAGCTTCCCTTATTGTTGGTGGTACATTATCACCCCATCAACAAGTCCATGGCTGTAACTGATTACAACAAATCCATAATATCTTTTTCAATTCAACGACTCTCCTAGTCAACTCTACCATTCAAACAAACATGTCATTGACTACTCAATGAATTGTTCCACAAGTTGATTATCTCGTCAACTACTCTGCTAGACAACTCAAACGACTATCTCGAGTATAGGTGTGATAAACCAACATAACCTAAGGTTTTGACAAAAGTTTCAACATTTAAGGTGTTTGGTTCATAACATTTAAAGTCCATTTCTCTTCACAATAAACAATGAATTGTTTTCCTAGATCCACTAATCTCTACAAAGAATAACAATAAAATAATCCTCTCAACAACTTACCAATAGATCCAAAAGTTCCTTGGTTGCAATAAATTACTCTATGAGAATAATATAATATAACTTCTCAAATAACTAACTCCAACAGTCGTGTCAACAATAATAAAATATGTAGTTTCAATCTGTTATGAACATAAATTATGTAAAAATAAATAAAAATAGATAATAAATAATAATCATAATAATATAAATATAATAATAAATAATAAGTAAATTAACGAACGGTTAGTTAGTTAATAATAAAAAAGGCATGTCTTAGAGACATGCTTGTTTGTGAAAGGGTACTTACCTGGCTATATATTCAAGACCCTCATTGTCATTTGTACTCATCCTACATCAATTCTTTATATAATATACAATTTACACTTACTATCATATGATGGATGTATTTGTCTACGAAGTATTTTAAATATTTCCGCTGCGTATACAACTTTTGGTCGTTACATTGGTATCAGAACGCAGCTCCAGAAATCCACTATCCCGATACTTAGAGATTGACTTGTTTTTGGTACAACTGGAGAATTTGCCCAATGTACCAAGTTTCTCATCAATCGCGTACATCATGGTTCATTGTGGCTTGATAAGGAATATCCTATTCATGTGCACGATATTCATAAGCTGACAGGACTTTCTATGGCAGGTAAAGACGTTACAGTCGTGTTCCAAGGACGGAGTCACTCACTATTCATATGGTGAGGGTTCTTCCAAGCACGGTAAGAAGAAGGGTGATTCTAATTTGTATCACAAATACGGCACACGCCGAGGTGGTCGTGGTGCTATCATTGAGCATATCAACAATGATCAGGTCCATTTTTCTTGTCATCTCATCGCGGGGAAGGTGACCAGGAATTAGACTAAGGGAGAGTGCACACTGGACACCATTTGCGTTGCAGAATTCTGTGCATAGGGAGTTGTTCTTAACTGGTGTAAGTATCTCCTTGCCCCCCAGAGGGCCAAGTGGCTTCGCAACATTGATGAATTCCTTAAAGCTTGTGAAGATGCTCATGATAAAGGGGGATATTTTCTTTATGGATACCTTCTCGTTTCTTTTGCAATGTGGAAATGGCAAGCCCCCTCTGGTCGAGCCTTGCATGCTCCTTTGGACCGTAAAGCTATTGCGAAATATTTTGATCCCTGGAAGACCCGTTCTGATGCGCCAAATGTTGCCTTCAATGAGAATTCCTTTAGGGACTGGTATAACCAATTGATTGCCGCAACCCAAGTCATGAGGGTTCCTCAACCTTTCATTTCTTTCCCTAAAAAAGCCAGCCACTGATAAGGCCGGCACAGGACGCATCATTTCAAGCGAGACCAGAACCTTACTTGATTCACCTTTCAAGACCAATCACTATACGTAATTTTGTAATAATAATCTGACTAATCTTTCTTCAGTCCGGGTTATACCTAATATAGATGATTCGGGAATATGATTCGGGATTGGATTCGAGGTTAGGAACTACCTAAGAATTCGGGGTAGGAGAGGTTGTAAAGGTGATACCTATTGGTTTGGTTGGCCACTTCATGGTGGGTCCTTTTATTCCGATACCATTCCCACCTTTTCTTACGTGATAAAGAAAGTTTGTCCTTTTCAGACCTTGTTCACCTTCCTCTCACTGTCCGTTCTGGTTCCGAACGGGACCTCACTTTGGGTCACTGTATTAATAACCTCTATTAGTCAAGCATGCGTGGGTATAGCAGGACTCGAACCTGCGACCATTAGGTTAAAAGCCCGATGCTCCACCAACTGAGCTATACACCCTCCCTGAAACCAACCCAACAATCAATAGCATATTATAGTAGCAGTAGAGAAACATGTGCTTCTCTGGTGTGGGAGAGGTGGGCGATGGCGGCGCGGTGGTTTTTCAAGTTCCTCTCCCGTTGGTCGAGCCCTGCCGGACCTCTCCTTATCAATCGAGCCCTCTCCTTGATAGTCGAGTGTGCTACGCACCTCACCCATCGAAATGAGTGAGTGACCCCATAAAGTAGTAGGGACGATGGCGGCCTTTTAGTTCTTCAAGTTTCAATTTTACTTATTGGGTGGGGGAGCGTTGGTCGAGCCCTGCCGGACCTCTCCTTATCAGTCGAGCCCCTCTCCTTGACAGTCGAGTGTGCTTACGCACCCTCACCCATTCGAATGAGTTGAGCGACTTCGTCGATGGCGACCCTTGACAGTCGAGTGTGCTTACGCACCTGCCGGTCCTCTCGCGCAGTTGGTCGAGCTTGTTGAACTCTCCTTATCAGTCGAGCCGATGGCGGCCTTTAGTCGAGATGTTCGAGCAGGCTCACCCTGCGGTCCTCCGTTTTGGGGCCCTCCCCCAAAAGAGAGTTGCTCGTCTTAATGACTTTTTGAGAGGGGCACAGTTACCTCACCTGCGGTGAGAGTGGCCTCTCCTTATGGTCGAGCCCCTACTAGGTCTCTCCTTAACGGGTCGAGCTTACTGTAGCATCCCTTATGGTCGAGCAAACTCAAGTTTCAATTTACTTATTGGGTGAGGGGGGCTTATGGTCGAGCCCCAGCCGGTCCTCAAATTAGATTGCGTAATTACATATATAATGACTGGAATCACGGACAAGTTTCAGTGATGGCGGCCTTGACAGTCGAGCCTACTTACGCATCCTCCCCAAGTTAGATCAATCCAAGAGCTGGTTCCGCT
>APFE031350374.1:0-12140 GCA_000404065.3 Pinus taeda
AGTTCAAATGCTTCCTTTTCTGGCACTCCCCATTTGAAGACTAAATTTTTCTTAATCATAGTTTGAAGTGGTAAAATAATTTGAGAAAAATCTGGAACGAATCTTTTTACAAAATTGATTTGGCCTAAAAATGACTACATGGATTTCTTATTATGAGGAAAAGGGATTTTAGAAATTTCCTTAATCCTGTCTGGATCAATATAGATGCCATCTTTAGATACAATAAAGCCTAGGAGCTTACCTTGATCAAGAACGAAGAAAGATTTCTTAGGGTTTAGAGAAATGCCGTATTTCTTACAGTGTTGGAAGATTTGATTCAAATCATGCAAGTGATTGGATCTCTCTTTTGAAAATATAGTAATGTCATCTAAATAGACAACTACTGTTCTATTAATTAACCCTTTGAAAGTGATATCCATCGCCCTTTGGAAAGTAGCTCCTGCATTAATAAGTCCGAAAGGAATTTTCTGATATGCATATGTTCCCCCCTTTGTTCTGAATGTGGTTTTGAGTCGGTCATCGGGGTGGACCAGAATTTGGTTATACCCTGAAAACTCGTCCAAAAAGGACATTAACTCTGAACCTGCCACCGATTGGATTATCTGCTCCATAATGGGTAATGGGAAATTATCTTTTAGACTTGCCTTATTTAAATTCCTGAAATCAATATAAATCCTTATGTCTCCATTCTTTTTTCTGACTGGTACCATATTGGAGACCTAATTTGAGTGTCGTACAGGAAAAATAATCTTGGCTTTCAAGAGTTTGTTGAGTTCCGACTTTATTTGACCCTCTAAGTTTGGATGTATTTTCCTCAACTTTTGTTGAATTGGTTTCTGCTCGGGAAGCATTGGGATAGTGTGTTGAATAATAGATGCGTCATATGTTTTTAGATCATCATATCTCCAAGCAAAAACATGTTTATTCTTTCGTAACAAACTAATAAATGCTTCCTTTTCCTCTATAGAAAGTCCTAATCCTAAATTAATGTTTTGAGGATTTTGTCCGGTGCCAAGGTTTATTAATTCAAACCTTAAGGTAGAGCTCTGAAGCTTTGTATTAGATAGAGGTTTGAATCTGTCTTTAATATCGTAAAGGTCTTCAAGCTTCACTACGCGCTTAGGGATTGAGTTTTCCTCATGTTTACCTTGTATTTGAGTATCGTGCTCATCTTCCTCAATGATTTGATTGTCATAGGATTTTTCAGAGGTCAGAAATTGTAAAATGTCTTCATCGTGGTTAAACACTATCCAATTGGTTACATTATCTGGAATGGATGGCCTAAAAAGTAATTCTACTGAAAACATATCTGGACTATAGTCATCGGAAAGGAGCAGCTTGGAAGTGACATTAGCCAGCAAATCAGCTGCGGAATTCTGCACCCTAGGAATGGAAGATATATTGAATGCTAAAAAATGGGAGGTGAGTTCTTGTACCAGTTATTGATAATGCTTAAGATGGTTCGAAAGACAATGGATTGTATTCCTTACCTGTTTGACGATAATCTCAGAGTCGCCAAAGACCTTTAAGTACTGAACTTTGAGGCCGATTGCTTTGTACAGTCCTTGGACAAGCGCTTCGTACTCGGCTGTGTTATTAGTGCATTCAAATTCTAATCTACAGAGCAGCATTGTTTTTTCTCCTTGCGGGCTGACCAAAATGCATCCTGCTCCTGATCCTTCACTGGACTTAGATCCATCAAAATATAAAGACCAAAATAATGAATTATCTACAGTTTTTGTTACAACATTCTCAGTAACATTAATGCATTTAGACCTGTCGGTCTGTGAAAAGTTTTCGATTTGTGATGCGAAACTGTTGACTGAGAAAGGAGATGGATGGGCAATATAATTTCCGAAAAAGGACTCGGAAGAATAATTTCCTAAGATATTGTTATTGAACGCGATTGGTTGGTTTTCTTGTTCAAATTCTGTAATAGTGTGGGTCATATGTTTCTCCCGATCAATCTTTATTTGATTGGGCTTGCCCTTATAGGGGAGCCACATATGTGACCAATCGGTGGAGATATACCCATGGAGCTTTTCTGACCAATCCCTGCTTAAAATCAACCCATAGAATTCAGGTATATCGGCGACTAGGATGTCAATCCTTTGGACTATTCTTGGGTCTGCCGATAATCTGATCGTTACAGAGTTTATTTCCCCTAAAACTTGAACTTTAGTTCTATCTAACTGCACAATGTGAATAGAAGACTTCTGGGGTTCTATATTCAACTTAGAGCAAACTAAAGCTGGCATTATATTCGAGGATGCCCCAGAATCGATTAAGCAGTTGTGTAGATTTTGATTATAAATTTCATAAGTCAAGAGGAAAGGGGGGGTATGGGAGTTTGATCTATCTCCAATCATAATCGTGTCAGTTGCCTCAACTCTACCAGTAGGGGGTTGTCCTGAGTCGCTTGCAGCTTTAGTGGTGGGAAGAGGTGAAGAAGGGACAACGTTAAGTTCTTTGAGTAGTAATTTTTGCTGATGTTTTAATTTACTAAGTTCAAACATAGTGATGTTTGCCTTAGTTTTCTTCATGTCATCGACAATGTTATAATCCATCGAATCAGAAACTACCAATGTTTTAGATGATGAAGGTGTAGTAGAGGATGATGGTTGATTGTTAGATACTGTCGCGGCTGGCTTTCTAACGGGTATCTTTTCCTTTACGGTATTGGTTGCAGCGCTCCTTTTCTTTGGATTAGCTTGAACAGGTTCGGGAGTACCTTTACTGCTTGTAGTGACAGGAAAGGCTTCTTGTCCAGCATCAGTATCAGAATTAGGGAGTATAAAGTCCCACATCCTGTGACATTCAACTACTTCCTCTTCTTCTTCTTCAGATGGTGTGACAGTTTCTTCCTCTTCCTCTTCCTCAGGATCTGAGTCTGCATATGATATAACGTTTGGTGGTTTAGACTCGGGTTTCTTGAAATTCCTATATGGTTTCTTTGTTGAGGATTCTGATACTTGTTTCTTGATCTCAGGCATTTCGTTCAACATGGTTTTAAGGACTTTTTGAAGGCCCTCCATGTCATATGGATCCTTAGTAATCTTTTTCTTAGAGTCATCTTTAAAGGACACTTTTTTAGATTTTCTTTCTTTCAAGGCAGTTTTCTTTTCTAAGGCGATTACACTTTTTTCCACAGCGAGTGCTTCCTTCATGTTTTCGGCGAATGTAGGCTGTTTGGCCCTATCGACAAATATAGCAATGTTTGAAGGCAAAGCAGTGATATACCACTCGCTTCTAACTTGTTCGCTTGGCTTATCATCAGTGGGGATTTTGTTCAAGAGTTTGTTAAATCTGGAGTTGAACTCCTTAATAGGTTCTCTTGACTTGATCCTTAAATTAGAAAGGTCATGGACAAGTGTAGCTAAGGATCTTTCATCACCGTATTTGGTGAGAAATTGTTCCTGGAAGATATTCCAATTCGTGATGGATCCAGAGGGCAAGGAAAAATACCAAGACCCTGCAGATCCTTGTAGTGAATAGGGAAACAATCTTACTACGACATCTTCTTCGGTGACTCCCTTTAGATTGACTGACAGCATAAAATTGTTAATATGTTCTTCTGCAGAAGTTCCAGCGTCTGGATTGAACTTGGGTAACCATTTTTCGGGGTAATCAGGTAAAGGATGTAAAGGTGCAGGCATGGTGACCGCACCAGGACTTCTCCATGGTCTTTGGGCCATTTTAGTATTACCAACGATCGCTTGTGGTGTTCCAGGTGCCTGAGGGGGAGGTGGAAGTACAGACTGAAAAGATTGCGATGCTTGAGATGAAGCCCCTCGGTGAACAACGATATGAAGTGGTGAAGTGGGTGTTTGGCTTCGCACAGGTGATGATGAAATGGAAGATGATGGAGAAAAGGTTTCGCTACCAGAACCTTCAACAGTTTTCTTGATCCTTTTCCTTTCGGGTAAAGGAAATTCGGGTGGTTCAATACCTAGCTTTTTGCTTTGGATTCTGGTAAGATGACGGGGTAAGCGAAATTGCGAAGTCTGACTGCCTTGCAATACTTCAGATCTAGGAGGGGAAATTGAGAAGCCTTGAAGTTTTTGGATGATGGATTGAACTTCAGGGGACTCCGGACTCAAGTGTTCTGAAGTATGTTGTAATTGAGCAGTAGTGGTTGATTCCTCTTCGTCTCGTCTGGATACTGGAGATTCAAAATGCGAACGAGATGTCCGAGGAGAGGCGGAGGGTGAATTACTCTTTGAATGGTTTGTAGGTGTTGGCTTACTCGCCATTCATAGCGGATGGCCCTCCTTCTAGCGCCAGAAATGTTGAGGCCTTGGAAATCGCTGCCACAACATTGGGGGATAACCATCTGGTCCGGATCTGGACCTTAGTACAACTCCTTTTCTGTTTGGGATGGTGGCTCCGACTGGAGATAACGGGACTAGTTTCCCAATAATGAAATAAAAGGGATGGATGGGTGATAAATAGTTTGCTTAAGTGATAGGCGACTAGCTTATTCTATTGACCGAAATAGGGAAACTAATACTAATCCCAGGAACAACTTATTCATTCGGAATGCAACGTTAAATAATCTTTATCTATCTAACAGGCATATAGATAACTCTGTAAAATAAATAAGAGACATCCAATCATTCAAAGATTACTTCATGTGAATAGTCACAATGAAGCGATAAATACAAATTACTGCATTCACTATTTATATCATCGATACATATATACGATTGAAAGGGAAGCATGCGATAAACAACCAATAGTGGAATGCATAAGGAATGCTGTGAAAAGAACATATATATATAAGCGATAATAGAAAGAGCAATTTAAACAACAATTTATATAACAAAAATGAGTACAGACGGAGATAATAGTACCATGTGAGCTGCAGATCATTCCGAAATATCAATCGCTATTCAAAATTCCTTCTTCAACACAGAAATGCTTTCAAACAATGACAATAGTGCACATTTTCATAAAAGCCTTCCTCATTAAATTCAGAATAATTGGTCAAGTTTCATAAAAATATATCCCTGAAGTACAATACTGCAACTTTAGGGTTTAAGTCATATACAAAACGTTTACGACCCTTTCTAAATGCATGAAAGGGTCTATAAATACTACTAAGCTAAAAAAATCTATGAAACAAAATCCTACTAAATCGGTATCAGTAAATGCGATCTATTTCTCAGGGTCGGTCTGGCAGTCGATGATGTGAGTCATGACTCAGGTTGTTTGCCCTTAAACCTGAGCTGGCTTATCGCAAGCATCAGCTCCACTTCTGGCGATCTGCTGAGGTGCAAACTGAATTGGGCGGCGAAGGTGGCATCCTGAATGTTGGGTATGATATACCCGATAGCATCCGTGAGCCATTTCAAGGCGGCTCTTTGGCTGTATGGCTTGATTAAGAAGAACCAATAAGCATCCCATGTTAAACTGTTGATTCCAGGGATCAATCTTCCGTTTTTCTCCAGCTCCGGGTAGCATGAGTGCTCCAACATATTTGTCGCTGTTAATTGACCTGGAGTACATTGGGAAATCATATTAGACAAATAAAGCGTATTATTTACTAATTCAATCAAATTTCCAGTGGTTGTTTTGCATCTGGAAATTGCTCTTTCTGCCTTCATTAGTTGCGATTGCCATTCTGTGAATAATATTTCTTTGTGCGATTCCAGAATTCTAGGTAGATTAGCCAACCAGCCTATATCGGAATCTTGCCATTCTATAAAGTTTGTCAGTGTTTCTTCGGCCTGATCCAAATCGGTCCTTGCTTTGTCTACCTTTTCGCTTATGGATGCTACCAACTCGCACAATGGTTTTGCTTGTGTAATCTGCTGACTTAATAGCTTAACTTGATTAATCAGTGCCTTATTTAACTGAAGCGCTTCCACCTTGAATTCATCTATCTGAGGGAGCTTTTTCATTTGCCCAATTTGAGTGGTCAATTGAGTGATTTTCTCATCTTTTGCTTTCATTATTCCCTCAGTCGATATTCTCAATTGCTCCAATGCCGCCGATAGCTCCCTTTGTCTTTGGATTGCGCCTTCATCAATCCTTCGCTTTTCTTCTTATAATTTCTTAGTCAGATGATTATTGTTCTATTGCTGCACTAGCAATTCTTGCTCCGCCTGCTCTGCCTTCTTCTGAACTTCTGATAATTTCGCCTATAGCGAAGAGATGTCTTGATCCTTGGCTTTTAATAAATTTCTCACCTCCGATGCTTTATCAATTTTCGCCGCCGAATATGCTCCGGCGAATTGTGATAGCTTGGTTAAGTCATCGGAGGGGTCGAGTTCCTCTTTCCACACAACATTGCCCGTCATTGTTGATTCAGGGAATAGGGAAGGTTAATCAGCTCTTCTCCTTTTCCTCTGTCGCTTTACAACAGCTTTATGCTTAGGGCTATAAAATACATCCAAAGGGGGAATCTCTTCAATTTGCAAAATGATTTCACCCGATGGATCTTTAGGAATTATCTCTACTTCTTTTGACTTGGGTAGGCCGCTGGTTTTGCCCGAAACCGGTTTCGATGTTGCTTCTTGTGTGTCGCCTTCTTTAGAAACCTCATCATCTTTCGAGCACTCTAGGTGGCTGATGATTGTACTGAATTGCTGCCATTGATGCAGCAAATTCAGATCAACTAGTATATCATTATTATTTTTAGAGGTGCTCTCTTCTTGGGCTTTCGCCTGGGTTTCTTCCTGCCTCTGGCTATGTGCTTCCTCCTGCTATTTTGATGTAGTAGAAGGAGGCGTATTACTTTGCTGCTCAGGCTCGCTTGATCTTGTTGTTGTTGGGACAGTCGCTAACAGGTCTAGAGGCTGAGTTTGCAACCTCTGTTCTCTAATTCTGTTAAATTTGACTAGCCCTTCATCGTTATACACATTTCTGGCAAGCGACTTAACTTGATACAGTGATTCGGCCGATGCAAACAAATCCTCGAATCTGTCTTCTTTGTGCTCGACCTTGGCTAATTTGGCCTGGTCGAGCGCATTGTAAGCGATCTTCCTCGGATCATACTGCCTTCTTGGCAGAGTAGCCAGAGTAAGCAAATCCATTTTCCCAGCTTCCTTCTCTGCATGTTTGATATCATGCAGGGTATAAATTCCAATTCGTAAAGGAAAAGAGGGCCAAACATGTTTTTTCGCTCTTTTCAGGGTCTGAGTAACCCCATCAGCACTGATTTGATAAGCTACTTCCCTGGCAAGTAACTTATCGGGGATGTAAAGTGGTAGCACATGTGGCCTGGCCTGACTGCCAAAAACTCTGATGTAGGTGAATTTCTCCTCCCCAAACCAACTTGCTATTGCGGTCAAATCTACCCCTGCTTGCTCAGAAATCTTCGGGGCAGGCTTATAAAAAATAGAATAATGAATTGGCAACATAAAACCGTTGCAGATTTGATAAAGGTGGTGCTTATAATTAGTCTTCCACAATTTTTTATAATATATATGAATGGGTGTGGGGTCTTGCGATGTCCACCTCCATCCCAATACAGGAAATTTAGAATTAAAACACAACACATCCATCACATAGGCACTGTAATAGAATGGCGGAATAACCCTTTCTGTGACGCGAAAGTCAGACCTGAAATCGAGAATGGCTTTGGCTAACTTGTTTGATAATATAACTGCCCAATCCATAATTTCTCCACTACATGCCGCCTCCATTAAGGGAACCATTTCTATGGTGAAATTGGCAGAGTCATGCAATCCCCATAACCTACACATCATCATTCCAGCATAGCAATAAGGAGAGCATAGGGAGTCAACTGAGTACTTACCCGAGGTTTCATGCTTGTGTTTCGCTGGATTCTGTCTCCAGCCTCGAATTGGTTCAGACTCGGTCTCGTTCCCTGCTCGAAATTTTTCCAAAAATGCCGCATTATACTTTTTCTCTTCTGGCGGTAGGTGATACATTAGCCTTAGGTCTTCGGCTCAAAACGAACCGAAAATCCTCCCGTTTGCAGTGTTAAACAATCTGTTGATAATTGGGAGCTCTTGGATTGCCCATCTTACCACATCCGTGTATGGGAGAACTTGCTCCCGGGCCGCTATTCTGTGCAGAAAGGAGTCAGCCAAGTCTTTTAAATTAGCGTCAGATTTGCTGGTATTATCGCATGAGACTTCTATCCCAGTCACCTTTGGCTCTTCTGCGTCAATCAAGTTATACGTCCCTTGCCAAGTGGTCCTAGTAAGTCCTAAGCACGTCGTATCTGATATAAGCCCTGTGTTCTTTCCACTTGGATCAACGACAGCTTGCCCTACGGCTGGCGGAGCAGTAGGCATTGTAGTCTTCTTGGATTTCTTTCCCATTCCACTTTCTTCTGTTTCTATGGAAGAATTCTGCACAGAGTGAAATATAGGCGTAACACAGGCAACAATAACATGAATTGAACAGAATGAAGTATATATATCTGGGTGCATTCATAGCGATCAATCGACTTAAGGTGGACTTAGGATCAAATCCGTGGATAGATCTCAAGCCTGCTATTCTCATTAAATGGTCGTTACGGCCTGTCAATCTCATTAATTCCAGTTTCTTCAATTAATGGCCGAATAATTTATTTGAAGCATGCTTTGGGTGATTTGGCGGTTTGAATGCTGATGAGCGGCTTTCCAAAGGATATTGCCTTAATTAAAAATAAATCATATTAAACTGCCTTTATGACTGTTACTTTGAAAACTGCGCTTTTTACCCCTTTACACAATCGGGCATCGGGCAAATGCTAGGTTATTGCATTGGTTTTGTTTGGAATGCCCGATAGCCGATAGCGATATCGCATCGCTTCGGGAATAGCTAGTAGGGCCGCTTAAAATGAGGGCATGGTGAGTCGCCGATCGCCGATAGCGATATCGCATCACATCGAGCGAGGGGGAGCTTCTTTGCACTATAAGTGTTCCGATTGCCGATTGTCGATTTCGCATCGCATCAAAGCAAGGGTCGTTACTCATGTTACTTTATGCTTTGCCGATATCCGATTGTGATTTCACATCGGCGAAAACCAAGATTTCCCTTAAGTTGTGCTTTCTTGTTAATTGCGATATGCGATCTTGCGATCGCTTTATCGCAATGATAAAGATAAATCGTTTTATGTTGGGGTTTGTTGATTGGTTTTATTAAAAAAGGCCTTTTAATAATGTTTTCTTTTGTTCGAACCTTTTTTGAAATAGAACTTTAAATTTGATACCAATTTAAGACAAAAATTAAAAAGGGACCCATTTCACATTATAATTTTGGAATTTTAATGATATGAAATGGGGGCTTGTTGTATGGCACAACAGAAGGGACAGTGGAGGAGTGATCAAGACCATGCTGGGTCTAAGCGAGGGGTAGGATGGGTTGAGTAGGGAGAAGGTGAAGCCCACCAATATTTCATCTGAATGCCTAGAAGCAACGGAGTGTGAGCAGAGGGGAGTCAATGACGGAGAACAGAAACTCCACAAGGCAATCAACATTTGGACTAGTAATGGTTTTATTATTCTGACATTGAACTATGATCATTGTGAACAGGTAGTAGACAACTGCGACATGGCACATCCAGCCAGAGGAAGAGGCCACGGAGGACGAGGAAAATGTGGTCCTCGTTGAAAGGACCAGGAACCTTGAAACAGAGGAAAGGGAGAAGATCCGTAGACGAGACTATCAAGGAGGCAACTAAAGCATATAAGGAAGGAATAGATGTAGGGATCCACAAAACTATAGAAGAAATGGACTGAATTATGGAAAAGGACTCTGAGGATGAAATGGAGGAATGGAAAGAACACATTCCAGATCCTGGGAATACCAGAGGGAGACTATCCTAATTCAAACAGACCTTGCATCTGTATTGGCTCATGAAAAGACTGGTAGAACAAGCAAAGGAACAGGTGTCCATGGGGATGGCTCTGATCATTAGAGACATGCCAGACTACAAAAAGGACCTGCAAACTATCCAGTTCCAACTCTGTAAACAGGACATTAGACTGGATCGTATCCAATGACACATTCCATGCATTATTAAAATGACACCAGCAACTAGAGATTCAACTGAAGATCTAGCGACAGGTGAGTCAGAACCGGAAGACCTCAAAGAATAGCTGAGCACAAGGATAGCTCAGTTTTTTTTGTTTTTTAGTCGCTAGCTTTCTTTTACATGCATGCTTATGGTATCTAAGACTAGACTGGTTCTTAAATAGTTATGTATACATTGCTTGGGTAGAAAGACTGATAACTTATCATTTTTGGATGGCTTACAATATGCATCGGTGGTCAACATACTTGGTTTCCGACTCGACAAGTTGAGGCCACCTATTAACTGTATGTGGTTTCAGTTTGTTTATATATAAATAGAAAAGGATGATCTACGTAAGCTTACAAAAAAAAAAATCAATCTATATAAATTCTATTTTAGTGTTGGATTTAAAAATTAGAATTAATTATATATTTAGTAACTTATTTTCCTTCTATTAATAGTTGGTAGACATAGGTATAATCAAAACATCATAACCACTTGTTTTTGCAATTATTTTTATCATAAAATTTTCATAAATAAGTTTTGATTTTCTTAAATAATTACTTTATGTAAATTCTATACTATACTACCCTTTAATTATTCTTACGGGGATTATTTCTTTAAACTAATTTTTGCATAAGACGTAGGAACCAAGTAGCAATCATGCATATTGCACTTGTTTTAATGTGTATAAAAAACATAATATATTATTTTATTGATACCTAAAGGGGTATATTATGAAAATTTTTGTTGTATATTTTATACCTTGAAAATATGTATAGATATTTTATATGTAAGTTAATGAGATAAATGGATAAAAATTATACGATTGTTTTTCAAGAAAAATATCAGTTTTTATTAAAGAATTGTGAAGATTACATTTTGGATATGCACAATTGTGCATTAAAAAATGGGTTGTTTTGCAGTACAACCATCCACGAAAAGGAGAAAAATATCAAGCCTTTTAAAACCCCCATCATGTCCTATCAAGTCGATCAATACATATCCTAAGCCTAAATACATAGCACAAAATACCATAAGCTACCAATCATCCAACAATTATATCTCGGAGAAAAAAACATAAACAAATTTGAATATGTTATCTTCATTCATGTATGATCTCTAGTTGCATGGCTTATATGAAAGGCCTATGATACCACTCATATAAAGTATCATATAAATGCTCCATGATCTTCTAAGGGCCTAGATTCTGCTGAGCACCACTTTAGAGACACTGTCTATAATAGTGTTCCTTTCGTTCTAGATGTGACAATAAGAAATATGATGAGAACCATGTTTCCATTGTAAGATATCTTCAACAATAGGTATCATTGTGTGTCTTTCTGTGACATACCTCCTTGACCCTACCTAACAATCACCTAATATGCTCCCATTACTAAATTTAAGTTTGATTAAATTTAGTTTTAGTAGTTGTCACATGCATAATTATTCAATTATCTCATAAACAAAGATAACACATGCAATTATACCCATAATACTAAAGATTCTACAACATAAAGAGTAAGGAGCCAACATACATAACATATCATTAAATTGAATAAGATCAGAGTAGCACAACGAATCTCACTGGGAAAATCAAGCTCCACCACCTAACCTAGAACAAACTTCCTCCAGTTCACCCCCAAGCTGAGAGTTCTTGCCATGGATCAACTGCCTCTTGTTCATCTCATCAATGGATATTTAATTCCCTCTTTCATGGTATGGCTTCCTTTAGCAACGTCCCAATTTTATGGATATTTTTATCTATTTTCTTAGGTTTTTCCTAGAAAAGCTCACCTTTCTCTCCTATGAGGATTTTCCTCATAAAAGATTGCCTTTCTTTCCCACAAGAGTTTTATGTTTTTCTTAAGTTTAACATCTTTCTCGAGCTAAGTAACTTAATGGATGTTTATGTCCCAATCCATTAAACTTATCTAGAATTGGATCTAGAAGCATTATCATGAAAGATTTATCCATTCCCATTCAACAATGAGATTTCATTTGGCAAGAATCTCATCTCTTGGTGTCTCATTTTCAATGTGATTAAATTATTTTTGTTATTTATTTAATAATAAAGTATTTACGAGCTTTACTTGGAGCGAGGAGCAGTTCGGCGGTTTAGCTTTCTAGGGTTTCTGAATCCTCTGCAACGGCAGACCTCCCTAGA
>APFE031350376.1:0-22154 GCA_000404065.3 Pinus taeda
CTCCTGTGCTGCAAGTAAACAGCTGTGTTGCAGGCCTCTGCCCACAAAAACAATGGCAACCCCTGATCATGTAACATGGCTTTGGCAGCCCCTATGATGGATCTGTTCTTCCTCTCCGCAACCCCGTTCTGCTGGGGGTTGTAAGGAACAGTGAACTCCCTCCTAATGCCTGCCTCCGCACAATAGTCAACAAACTCTCCAAGGGTGTACTCTCCTCCATTGTCCGACCTCAGGGACTTGATCTTCCGACCTGTCTGTGTCTCCAAAAGAGCTCTGAACTCCTGAAACCACTTAAAGACCTCACTCTTGGTCTTCAAGAAATAAATCCAGGTCCTCCTGGAGTGATCATCAATGAATAAAACATAATACTCATATCCACTCAAGGAAACATGAGACATCCGACCGCTCACAGCAGAATGAATCAAATCAAGTATCCCAGTCGCTCTGCTGTCACTGCTGGGAAAAGGGGATTTGGCAAACTTGCCCATAGCACATCCTCTACAAGTATCAAAGTGATCAGTACTGAAATCTGGCATAACTGTAGTGATCTCCCGCAAGGTCCTCAAGGCTCCATGATACATATGTCCCATCCTGCGGTGCCAAATCTCACACTGCTCAGAACTGCTAGCTCTGCTGTCGGTACTACTACTCAATGCCAAAAGGGGCTGGAATGCAAAACCTGTACACCTTTGCATGGCGTACACCTATCACTCTAGCTGAATCAGCTGGAGCGCCCCTGGGATAAATAAACACCTGTCCTCCCCTGAACAGTACCTCATATCCTCTGTCCTCCAAAGCTGAGACAGATATGAGGTTCTTCCTCATCCCTGGCACATAAAGAACCTCTGTCACTTTCAAGGGAAGTTTGGACTCCCTCTGAAATGTCAGTGTCCCCACCCCGACTGCTCTAACAACTCTGTCATCACCGAGTACTACCTCTACATCAATGTCACTCTCTGAAAGCTCTAAGAAGTACTCATGGACTCCTGTCATATGACGTGAAGCCCCACTGTCTACATACCAGATACCTGTAGATGCTCCGCTAATCGAGGGAAAAGCTTGCTCCCTCTGAACCTGTATGGCAGGTGATCCTGCACTAGAGGACTCACACATAGTGAATGCAAACTCCCGGTCAAAACGACCTGCAAAGTCCTCAATCTCTGCTGATGCTGCCAAACTCTGGTTCTTCCCCTTCTTCTTCTTCTTCTCCGGACACACAACTGCATAGTGTCCCATCTTTTGACAATTCCAACATTTCACCTTGGAATAGTCCTTCTGTGTGTTTACCTGTTTACTTTTACCTTTGCCTTTGCCCCCACCACTGCTTGTGGAAGCCTGCTTCTTCCCTTTGCCTTTCTTGCCTCCTGCCACCAGTGCTACATCCTCATCCTGCTCAACTGGCTTGGCTGCCCCAAGCTGACCTTTCCTGATCTCTGTCTGAATGCAATCATCCCAAAACCTCTCCCATGTGGGAAGGGTCTCACGTGCACAAACCCCATCAGCAAAGTTCATCCATGAACGGGGGAGGCCATTTACCGCAATCCGCACCAACTCAGTGGGTGGAATGGCCTCTCCAATTGCTGCCAACTCATCTCTCACATTAGTAATCTTAGTGAGATATCCAGCTGCACTATCATTGCCCATCTTGATGTTTTTCAGTTTTTCCTTCAGAACCATTTTTCGGTTCTCATTAGTACTCTGGTAGAGATTGGACAATGCTGTCCACATCTCATGGGCATTGCTCTTTCCTCTCACATTAGGAATGCAATGGTCTTTGATTCCATCTAGAATCAACCTCTTACCCTTGTTGTTCTTTTTATTATAAGCAGCCAACTGAGTAGCATCAGTAGGCACAACAACAGGGGTCTGAGTGGTATGCACCATGATATCCCAGACTTCTGCCTCCTCAAAGATACTCTGCATTCTCTCCTTCCAAACGCTGTAATTTGTATGCCCATCCAACCTATCCTCCACCCTCAATCCCAATGACATCCTGCTGTCCTAAAATTGAAAAATAGCACTGCTGTAATAAAGATAAAACTTGTTGTTTATGAAAAATCAACTTGCTGGAATTTTCTGAGTGAAAACTCAGCAGCTGTAATTTTTCTCTTTTGCTGTCCCAAACTGCCCTTCAGCACTCAAGCTCTGATACCATGTAAAAATTTCTGTTTTCCCACCCCGGTTTTCAGTTTCTCCTTATTTCTCCCATGTAGTTAAATGCCCTTTCCCATAACCATACATTCAACAAGCTGGAAAAAATAAATTTGCTGAAAACACAAATTCTGGAAAATTTACAGAATGCTGGAAATTGCAGAAATAAAAATCAGCAGTAATAAACAGCCATTAAAACACATTAAAACACTGATATTTTTGGTCAACGTGACCCTGGAAAAACCCCCTACAACTCTTGGGGAAAACCAGTTTGAGAGCTCTTCTTTATTTCTGAAAAATGTCTTTTTACAGTAAGAAAATATTCAGCAAAAATCAGCAAGCAAACTTTTACAACTTATCTCAGTCTTGCTGAAACTCAGCCTTGCTGAAAAACTGCCCTGTTGAAACTTCGTTGTTGTTACTCCGCTGCTGATACTCCACAGCTCACTGTCCAGAAATCTCCCTTGCTCTCTTGCTCTCCTTCTCTCAATCTGCTCATGAAAGAATTGAATCGAATGTGATTTTTTCCTTCTTTTCCTCCCTTAATATAACTCCAAATGACTTTTGGGTGATCCAAGTGACTTTTGGGTGATCCCTAAATCCAATGGCTGAAATAGATTTAGATCAATGGCTGAGATTAAATGCACATTTAAGTCTCACTTTCTATTTTTTAATTCACCCACTTTAATAAAGACCACTTAGTCATTTATTTCCAAAGTCACTTTTCCTTTCTAATTTTTCATTGACTTTATAAAAGTCACTTTAAAATTAGACTTAGTAACTTTATCACTTTAAGTCACTTTTAAATTAGATTTTAACTTTATAAAAATTATAAAGTCACTTTAGGAGAAAAATTAAAATTTTTTGGACACTTTTCCCTAGGCCAAAGATCAAAGCCTAAGGGAACCACCTGTCCTCCGGTACCAAATTTCAACAAGTGACATTGCCAAAGGGACTAGCATCATGGGGAATCCACATCCTGAGTGTATAGATGTGAGGAGGAAGCAATCATGGATGCATGAGTTACAAACTTGGCTTTTGTTTTTCCACCCCTCTTGTGCACCTTTTACTTTTGCTTGACTTTTCTTTGTATCACTGCTCGTATCTCAAAAGGTTAGAGCTTGTTTTGTATAATGTGTACTAGTTGTATTACCCCTTAATGATGAGGAAACTCATTGCCCATTCGGGTTGGGACATGCAAGGGTTCCTTTTATGATGTAAAGGAGAAACACATGCTCAAGAACTGGGTGATGACCATAATGAGTGAGGTAGAGCTCATGCTAGGCTTTTGCCCACGTGCTAATGTATATGTCCTGGCCATCTTTCAGATTTTGATATTCTTTTTGTTTTATTTTGTATCCATTATGTGCTCTTTTCATTTTCTTTTAGTTGCATCAACCTCCCAGGGCAAAGTTACGGGCCCTACCTAGGTATGTGGATGTATGGGTGCCAAATCCAAGAGAACCAATGGTCAGTTGAACTCGAAGAATAGAGGTGGAACACGGGCTTCTAATGTAAGATGGAAAGTGATAACTATGGAATAGGGACAAATGGAACACACTATCTCAATCAAGACTTCTCAAGTAGTGCCCCTCCTACACCCATTGGGCCATTAAGGGAGGTCCCACTGAACTAGGATTGAAGATTAACCCCCCATTTAAGGTGAGGGAACAACATCACGGTTGAAAACCCTCTTTCTTCAAAGTCACTCGATAATCTATATCAAAAGCCCAAATACAAACAAGCATAAGCACCCAATTGCAAACTGAATAAAGTACGTTTTGATCGGAAACCCACCTTTGTCCATGTGTTCTTGCTGGATGGGTGAGAAAGTATATAACTGATGCAGGTGGCAGAGATAAAATGGCACGTCATAATCTAGTAGTGGTTGTCAAGGGCTGCATGGCTAGCAAGCTGGGTGTGCAGAATGGGAGAAAAAATTCTCCTATGGGGTCACCCACTTTGGTGGGTAACATGGATATTATCTTCAATTAACACCATAAACAATAGATTTGATTTACAGATTCAAGGTGGATGTTAATGTCAATATTCCATTGGATGTAATGTCAATATTTCATTGGATGTAATTGATTTATACTCCTATTATTTATTGCTGAAATTTACATGTATGGAGCATCACATTAACATATCATTTACATGTTAAATCCTTTTACTTCAGAAGTCTTATCTTTACCTGGATTTAGTTCATGTGTTCATATATATTAGCGTAAATCCAAATATCACAAGTTGTTAATAATTATATAACATATTTACTTTCAAGTCTAAGGCTCTCCTTTTGACATAACTTTTGTAGACTCGGTTTCCTTTTATCATTCAATATTTAGGGATACAACCCTTGGCATTAAGAGTGCCAGCCAAAGGGAAGGAGAATTATTCTGTGAGAATGGCACTTCTTCTAGACTTACCTCAAGGTTGCATCTGTGGACTGGGACTTTTTCTGCATATATGCCAGTTGAAGAAAAGCCAAAATCAACTTTTATCCATGCTAGTGTGTAGATCTCTTTAAGCCCCCTAAAAATCATGTTTGACATTTTATATTTTCAACTTTAGATAAAATTGTTAAGGTCTTTCAAATTTATGGGCTGGAAAACGTCAAAAGAATCCTCAAAATTGCCTAATTTGATATAGGTCACTACAATAGGTGCATAATTTGGGACTTCCAGATGCAGAGGGATTAGCAAAAGACCTACAGTTGCACAAACACAATAAAAACACCAGATACAACACAAGGTTACTACGTTAGCAAAATCCAATTGTTATTCTCGTGGTTCCCAATAGACATCAGAACTCAATATGTTGCAGCCCAAAATGCAAGTTGCTACCTAATATTTGCAGAACAAATGCAGGTTGCCCTATCTTCAAGTCAAAATTTTCCTCAGAATAGGTTGTTCTCACAAAAACAGAGAGTGGTTCTCTTTCAACTGGAATTCTTGGCAATATTAAAATTTCACTATTTAATGGTGACTGTACGCTTATAGAGAAAGTCCGCTACGTAAGATCAAGAAAAAATACATAATGTGCAATGCCTGCAGCCAACAACAATGAGATGAAGGGAAAATTATCAAACTGGCTTGAAATGAGGGATTCTACATAATATTTATACTATCTGGGCAAAGAGTATATACCTAGTTTGGTTTCCCTAAATTATGCCAAGGCTAGCTTGACATAACACTAACCAACTTTGATGTACCACATAATTTGGGAATTTTTGACCTTTATTTTTCTCCAAATAAGGGTCAACTTAACCTTAAAGGTAACCATGTCTTTACCCTAATAATTTTCTTTTCCCCTTCAACAAAACTATCTTTTGTTATCTAAAAATAACATTTACACCAATATTTATCAATTATTCACTCTTCTTTCTTCTTCCAAAAGACGTGACATAGCAATATCATTTTGTGAATATTGAATATCTGACAAATTCAACATGAGAGACATGAATAACGAACTTGTAATGTAAGGGCATAAAAAACATTGTTGTTCCAATTAGCTGTTAAAACCAAATCCAGAAAACAATTGCTTGAGATATCAAAAGAATGAGATTGGAATAGAAGGCAAGGAAAGAAGTTTAAATATACTAACTTTTTATCTAGTGGCCACCAAACCTTTATCCTATGCCCAACCAACTCCTCTCCAATTTCCTTATCACGTTTTCGAGAAGCACTCTACAAAACAAAAGATCAAAAGCATCACAACATAGCTCACACCAAGATTATTAGAGAATGGTGCCCAAAGAATCCCTCGAGCCTATATTAAATTTACCACATGGCATCAAACAATCAAATTGAACCAGCACAATGATCCACTATTGGAATAGCTTTGGCATAAACCACTTGTATATATCACTTGACTTTAGCAATGAATGCACTATTAATAAATCATAAGTAAAGAAACAAAACAAACAATATCAGCGACATATGCTAGGGAAAACAATAAATATAACAACATAGTAGAGAAAGCTGAAACACTATCCTTCTAGCAAGTTTTTCTCTTTTGTAGAAAAGAAGATATGCATCTATTTTAATGTTGACTCCTACATGTCTAACTATTTTTAATAATGACTCCTCTAAGCTTAATTTAGGGGAAACATTGAATTTTAAAGTCAACTTAGCTGATTAGGTGGCAGAAGAATCGATATTAAGGCATTTATATGCAGAAATAATACTAAGATGTTCATTATTCTTCCATATGTCAAGGCCTACATGTTAGCCCATCGATATACTTCTTGAAGCAAATATCCTATCTGTGCGAGTATTATAAGATGTATTTCAAACATAAAACAAAGAACAAAAAAACAACGAATCAAAATGTATTTTCACCATGCTCAAATATCAACTTATCATTGTATCTTATATTTGCCATTTGGCTCTTTCCATGTAGCATGAATTCTAGTATACCATAGTTTCATTATGTATTGTTTACTTAAGACTTGTCTATTCCAAAGTACCTATGTATATAGCTAATAATATCTTTCAAGTTGACATAAATTATAGGGCACCAACATAATATGCTAATGGTACATGGCCCCAAGGTTGTCGTTTCCGTATCCTATGTGTTGAACATATGGTAAATAGGGCATGTATCCAACGCGAGTTTGGCAAGTGTCTTAAAACAGGACACATGTCAAACATGTGCCCCAAATGTGGCCTGACATGTCTAACACATGTTCGTGGAAAAGAGACCTGTGTGACCTCTTAAGGGATTTTTTCATAATTTTTCTCTTTCAATTGTAGTAAAGGTGATGTCATGGTCTCTCATTGTGCATGTTGATAGGAAAATCAAGATTTGAAGGGGTTACAAATGCTTTGAAGGTGCATTACCAAACCAAATTTGTAAAGGGACACTAGTAAAAGGTCAATCAAAAGGGAGGAATGCCACTGTTGGCTAGCTGCTCCCCTCCCTATAGTACATCCCTCTTTGCTAGTGTTCCATCTACTACAAGTGGAGCTGCAACTACGACTTCCATAGCTGAAGAAAACTCCATTGTAGTGAGAAAACAACCTCAAGAAAAGAATTATTAGTTGTGGAAGTATGTAACAAGATAGCAAGGTCCAAGGGAAAAGTTTGTTTGGGGGATGGAATGTTCTTTCGGCATGTAATTTGAGCAAATTTGAATACAAAAGCACCTAAAACCAAGTTAAGAGCCATTTGTTAGCCCTTAATTATGGACGTGGCATGTAAAGCAGTAAGTGCTACCAAACTAACCAAAAAAAAAATAGAAAGGAAGGGTGATATTGGCTTGGGAAGTTGGCAAATAGGAAAAACAAAAATGAGGATCCTTTTCCATTCTTGAGGAATCCATCTAGTGAATGTGGGAGTGGAAACAATTCAACCGGTGAGAAATATGTTGGAAATAATACTGAGAGGGGGGGCTTAATCAGTATTATCAAATCAATATAACTTTTTCATTTCCATATTCAGATTCATATACGCTACTTCAGTTAAGGCAAACCGCGTGTATACGCAACTGTGTGTAATGCAACAAGCGTATATCCAGTAAACTTATGATTCAGTTAGTTGATCCTTAATGAGTGCATCAGAACATTATTAACCATATGAACAGTAAACAGGGGCAGTAAAGCAGAACAGATCATCACACATAAGCAACACACATGAGCACCATGATGTAAGGTGGAAACCCAATGTCGGTGAAAACCACCTACTGCAATTCGTCTCTATCTTCTTTTAATTAGAAACTTCTTTTTACAATATTTATGTATTGGTGCAGTCTTATACCAATACGCAAGCTTCTACCTGTAGAAGGCTACAACCTTCTCTCGTTCTCCAGTTTCTCCTGGAAGGGAGCTACAACCCCCTGGCTCTTGTACTAGCCGATCCATTTACTAGTACATAGGCACCAGCCTACAGAAGGCTCCAACCTTCACTCATTTTCCAGCTGCTCCTGGAAAGGAGCTACTACCCCCTGGCTCTTGTACTGGCCGATATGTTTACTAGTACATAGGTGTCGGCCTACAAAACTCTACGATCTTCTTTCTTCCTCCAAGGACCACGTTTCATAAATTTTCAGACTGGATACTCCTGAAGCACAACACCATAATCTGAAGGCCACATTTCATCCAATTTTCATACTGGACCCATCAACAACATTGAAGCACAAAATTAATCATCACTGCAATACACCCAGCAACTACACCTGCATCATCAATCTTTGAATCACCCAATACTGAAACATTGAAACCTTGTCAACAACACAGTCACCAGAACACAGAAGAGACAACAGAACTCTGCAACAATAACCAAATCCAACTGCAACTTCAAATATCATATCTCATATGTATACGCTACTATGATGAACCAAACCAGCGTACATACGCGCTTTTACCAAAGCCAACCCGCGTATAGATCTGCAAATATTTACTCATAACTTTGCAACTATTCTAGACATCAGTCATACCCAGTTCATAACATTCATACAATAAAACATGCGTCAATAATTTAGATCTAGTCTATCCATAATCAAACCATATAATGATAAACATTCCAAGCCTTAAGAACCTGATCCATCGTTCATCATCATCCACATGAGTGCATCCTTGGTTCAGATCAAGCAAAGCATCACAAACCCATAATCTTCATATTAGATCTCACACTTCATTAGCATGTGTCAATAATTCAGATCTAGTCTATCCATAATCAAACCATATAATGATAAACATTCCAAGCCTTAAGATCCCGATCCATCGTTCATCATCATCCACATGAGCGCATCCTTGGTTCAGATCAAGCAAAGCATCACAAACCCATAACCTTCATACTAGATCTCACACTTCATCAGATGTTCATTACTTGCACACTTTGGCCTAATGATCTTCTCCTTATATAGGTTTAGGCTTCTCTCAATATCATGGTCCAAAACCATGTAGAACCAATACCTTGGACCCAATACCTGAGGTCAACACTTCGGACCAAATACCACGGACCAATACCAAAATACCATGGACCAAATACCACGAACGAAAACTTAGATTTCCAACATGTACGCGTCTTTCTTTCTGTGAACCCGCGTATGTACGTATACGCGCCTTTTGTTCTTCTCACCCGCGTGTATACGCACTTTTATCAAGGTTAACCTGCATATACCTCTCTCTTGACCTGTTGTACTATGATCTGTCATCTGATTGAGTTGCCACCTGTATCATACCTCTGAGTGAGTTGCCATCAAGGACAACACCTGTATCATAATGCCAACAATCTCCCCCTTTGGACTTGATGGCAACAACCACACCAAGTCACTCTCCCCCTTTGACATCAAGGGCAAAGGGTGGACCATGATATTCTCTTCTTTGATATACATTCTGTTGTCCATGCTACCCCTGAGTACATGTTGAAGTTTTTTGATTGAGCTCCCCCTTTGTACATGCCAAGATGTACCAATCCATCCATGCTCCCCTTGAGCACATGCAAGGTCTACAAAAGCATAACATGACTGTATACATATATTTCCAATGACTTTCCTAAAGACTCATACATACATCAATCTCCCAACCAAGTGGGGATACACCATTTTTGACTCAAACAGAAGAACCATTACATCATCCATCCCATGCATAGTGGGGTAACAAGATACATCATATGACTCACAAAGACCAAGGACCTAAATAAGGCCATGACAGTTATCAGCAGCTATCATACACTATATGATTTGCACTATAAGCAGCTTAACCTGCAATCCATTCTCTTGGTCAATCAACAATCAGTAGCAAGATATGTCAATAAGCATCATCAGCAAGGACTTCTAACCATAATGCTAACAATGCATTATCCGAAGCATATGCTCCCCCTAAGCCTGTGCCAACCATCATATACCACGACAGAACCATTTCCTGAGTCTATTCTGTTGTTTTACTTCAGAGCTCCATATACGCGACTGTGCAGCGTCTAACTCACGTATATACACTACTTGTCTTCATGATACCTGCGTATGAGATTTAGAACACTGATGTTCCACACTTTCAGCTTCCTCTGAATCTGTCATGTCTGTGTACTCTGCTATGCCACATCTTTCTGGCTGTACTTCATTTTTCTTCCATATCTTCAACTGTGATGATGTTTTCTCCTTTTGGTATGGTGCCCAAAATCTTCTCCTGCATTCCTTTGCTATGTGTCCAAGCTTGTTACATGCATAACATCTTACATGTTTCATATTCCTTCTGTAGCAATCAACAACTTTGTGACCAAACATATTGCAAGAAAAACAATATCCCTTAAAGTATCTGGAACGTGATGATCTTTCTAAGTGATGGTCTTGAACCATTCTACTTCTGCATCTAGCTGCAACATGTCCAAGATTATGACATACATAATAATATAATATTCAACGTTATTCATTAGAGGAAATAATCGTCTATCACTTCCACAGTTAGGAGCAAAAGATATTCTTTGAGGAATTTCTTTCCTTGGCTGTTGATGGGGTTGTCTTCTCATCTCCTTGTTGAGCATTTCAGATTTCTCATTAGAGTTCCTTGCCTCACCTTGTGATCTAGATTCACCTTCAACAGATTCATAAAAACCAAGACCAGTTTTGATAGCAGGTGACCTTTGACTACTAAGAATATCATCCAAAATCTTAGTACTGTCTTGAAATCGTAATAGTTTATCCTTTTCTTCCAATTTACCTTTCAAGATATTTACCTCAACCTGATGTTGTTCTTCCTTTTCCAGACATTGCTTCTTCAAAATTTCCTAAAACTTTCTTCCTTCTTCCTTTTGTTGCCTTAGTTTGAGAATCTCCTTTTCTTGCTCTTCATTCAGCTCCTGCAACATTTGACGAACTCTGAAGGCACATTCCAGCTGAGCTTTTAAGCTGATAATTTCTTCTTTAAGGGCACTCTCCCTTTTGCTAGGTAGATCTTGTTGATCTATGATTTTCTTTGATGCTTCATTTTCTTGTCCATCTTCAATCTGAGGTGATTCAGGATCTGAATACTTGCTTCCATTCAACGGCAGGCTGTCATTGTTCCTTTGAGCTGTCTTCTTCTTTTGACACGCTTTCTTCCCCATTGTTCTACGGATTTCCTTCAAGCGATCAAGCTTCTACCAAAGGACCTGCTTTGATACCAATTGTTGGAAATAATAATAAGAGGGGGGGGAGGTGAATCAGTATTATCAAATCAATATTACTTTTTCATTTCCATATTCAGATTCATATACGCTACTTTAGTTAAGGCAAACCGCATGTATACACAATTGTGTGTAATGCAAAAAGCGTATATCCAGTAAACTTATGATTCAGTTAGTTGATCCTTAATGAGTGCATCAGAACATTATTAACCATATGAACAGTAAACAGGAGCAGTAAAGCAGAACAGATCATCACACATAAGCAACACACATGAACACCAAGATGTAAGGTGGAAACCCAATGTGGGTGAAAACCACTTGCTGCAATTCTTCTCTATCTTCTTTTAATTAGAAACTTCTTTTTACAATATTTATGTACTGGTGCAGTCTTATACCAGTACGCAGACTTCTACCTGCAGAAGGCTACAACCTTATCTCGTTCTCCAGTTTCTCCTAGAAAGGAGCTACAACCCCCTAGCTCTTGTACTAGCCGATCCATTTACTAGTATGTAGGCACCAGCCTACAGAAGGCTCCAACCTTCACTCGTTTTCTAGCTGCTCCTGGAAGGGAGCTACTACCCCCTGGCTCTTGTATTAGCCGATATGTTTACCAGTACGTAGGTGCTGGCCTACAGAACTCTACGATCTTCTTTCTTCCTCCAGGGACCACGTTTCATAAATTTTCAAACTGGATACTCCTAAAGCACAACACCATAATCTGAAGGCCACGTTTCATCCAATTTTCATACTGGACCCATCAACAACATTGAAGCCAAAAATTAATCATCACTGCAATACACCCATCAACTACACCTGCATCATCAATCTCTGAATCACCCAATACTAAAACACTAAAACCCTGTCAACAACACAGTCACCAGAACACAGAACAGACAACAGAACTCTGCAACAATAACCAGATCCAACTGCAACTTCAAATATCATATCTCATAATGTATACGCTACTATGATGAACCAAACCGGCGTACATACGTGCTTTTACCAAAGCCAACTCGCGTACAAATCTGCAAATATTTACTCATAAATTTGCAGTTGTTCCAAACATCAGCCATACCCAAATCATAACATTCATACAATAAAACATGCGTCAATAATTCAGATCTAGTCTATCCATAATCAAACCATATAATGATAAACATTCCAAGCCTTAAGATCCCGATCCATTGTTCATCATCATCCACATGAGTGCATCCTTGGTTCAGATCAAGCAAAGCATCACAAACCCATAACCTTCATACTAGATCTCACACTTCATCAGATGTTCATTACTTGCACATTTTGGCCTAATGATCTTCTCCTTATATAGGTTAGACTTCTCTCAATACCATGGTCCAAAACCATGTAGAACCAATACCTTGGACCCAATACCTTGGACCCAATACCTGGGGTCAAGACTTTGGATCAAATACCACGAACCAATACCAAAATACCATGGACCAAATACCACGGACGAAAACTTAGATTTCCAACATGTACCCGTCTTTCCTTCTGTGAACCTGCGTATGGACGTATACACACCTTTTGTTCTTCTCACCCTCATGTATACGCACTTTTATCAAGGTTAACCTGCGTATACCTCTCTCTTGACCTGTTGTACTATGATCTGTCATCTGATTGAGTTGCCACCTGTATCATACCTCTAAGTGAGTTGCCATCAAGGACAACACCTGTATCATAATGCCAACAAAAAAGGCCAGCTCCAACTTGTAGTCCAATGGACAAGATCTTTCAAAAAGAGAAGCAAGAAGAAGTTGATCTTACCATTGGGTTTATTTCTATCTCAACTTCATTTAATTTAATGTTGCATGGCCTCCTTTGTTCATTGAGATGTGCCAACCTCTAATTGAATAGGCTCCAAGTTCCAAATAGGTATATGCGTCCTAGCTCAAAGAAGTTTAGACTTGTTGATTAAAGCAAAGAAAGTGAATAAAATCCAAGAGTCTATTAAATTATCTTGGCCCTCATCCAATGCCAATATGTTTCTAATGGATGGACAGATGCAACACCCCATCTACCTGTCAATTTTATATTGTGTTCCCTAAATGGACACCAATCTTCTTGAAAGCTAGGTTGCACAAACGCTGAAACGTTTTGGAGTTTCTGAAACGAGTATGTTTAGAAAAGTCACCTCCCAAAAATGGAAAGGTCACGAGAAGCCATCCTCAAGCTCTAGAAGTCAGAGAAAGCCATCCGAAGGTCTAAGGAAGTCCTTGGAGGCTAAAATAAGATCACACGTGGTAGAAACAACTTTAGGAAGGCTGAAAATTTCAGGTATGTAGTGGAGGCCAAAATTCTGCAGCTGGGGGTCGAAGTTGTGCTACTGGAAGAGATTTGACTAGGTTTGTCTTGGACAAGGAAAGCACATCATCTGGAAAGGTCAGACTTGGTCTTAGAGGGTATTGGTCTTGCTCTAGAGGTCTTGGAATTTGTCAATTGAAGGATCTATAAGGAAGAGAACAAATTTATGGGTTTTCCTTCCAAGTGGAGAGGTTTTGACCCTTTGCAGCCTATATTTTGTGTTCTTGTTCTTTTTGTTTTTGGTAGTTGTTTGATGATATACAAACATAATAATAAACGAAGAAGCTAATAAGTAAGAAAAAGTAAAAATACATCACAAGCAGTTATCAAAGAAAGAGAACTCACTCTAATCACTGTCTTATAGATTTCTCAACATGGTATCAAAGCTAAGGTTGGTTGAGCGCATTATCAAGATCTCTACTACATTGAAGAAGTTTCTCAAGAAGTGTTCAAAGGTGGCAAGTCATCTCAAGAAGGGTATCAAAGAAGTATGGAATCTCCTATTTTCTCCAAATAAGGAAGTAACCAAGACAAAGAACGAAAGACTCTTCTCAAAACTCATTGGCACATTTCAAGATGAGAGTATTTGGGTGATTGATAGTGGAGCATCAAGACACATGATTGATCATCACAAGCAACTAAAAACGTTATCGAAAGGAAAGTCTTCTTAGTTTGTAGAACTTGGTGATAATAAGAGCTATCTCGTGAGAGGAATTGAAACAACCTCGATAGAGTTGGAGAATGGAGGAAGTATTCATCTGAACAACATCCTATTTGTTCTAGGTTTGCATAAGAACTTACTTTCCATTTCAAGTCTAGAAGATAAAGGTGATAGAGCGGCCTTCATTGATGGAAACGTTGTAGTATGGGGTAAAAACTCAAGTATAGAAAATGCTAGAGTGATTAGAATTCGTGAAGAAAGACTTTACAAGTTGCTATCTCCACTTGTTCAAGCTCTAGTTCACATTGAAATCAGCCCATGTGCACTTTGGCATATAAGATTCGCTCATCTTCATTTCAAAATACTTCCAACCCTAAATGCAATAGTAAATGGAATCCCGAACTAAAGGAAGATCACGAAGGAGTATACAAGGGATGTGCATTAGGTAAGAACACGAAGAGACCATTTGGAAGCAGTGGTTCGCAGTCAAAAGAAATCTTGGATCTTATTCATTCCGATGTTTGTGATCCTATGACTCCTAAATCTCTTGGAGGTCATCTATATTATGTCACATTTATAGAAGACCATTCAAGGAAAGCTTGGGTTTACTTAATGAAACCCAAGGATGAAGTATTTACCAAATTTCAAGAATTCAAAGTTGAAGTAGAGAACCTTACAAAAAGAAGAATCAAGATATTAAGGTCCAACAATGGAGGAGAATACACATCTAAGGAAATCATTGCTTTCTGTAAGGACTCTGGAATTAAGAGGGAGCTGAGAGTCCCATATAATCTTGAACAAAATGGAGTTGTCGAACGAAAGAATCAATCCATTGCATAAACTATAAAAGCAATGTTACATGATCAAGATTTACCGAAATTTTTGTGCGGAGAAGCTACAAAGACAGTTGTATACATACAAAATTGAAGTCCCCATAGGTCACTAGATAACAAAACTCCTGAACAAGTGTTCACTGTGAAGAAATCAACCATGGATCATCTCCGAATTTTTGGTTGTCCTGCCTATATTCATATACCTAAGGACAAGAGAAAGAAGTTGGATCCATCAAGCATGAAGGGAACATTTGTTGGCTACAACAACTTTTCTAAGGCCTATAGGATCAACATAAAAGGACACCGAATAGAAGTCGGCCGAGATGTGATATTTGACGAAAGTATTGCATTCAAGAAATTAAAGGATCTCCTTATGGACTTTGATGATGAAGACCTTCCTGTACTCGAAGAAGTTACTAAGTAAGAAGAAGAATCAAACCATGAAGATGAAGGTCCCAGTGAACCTATACAACTTGTGGCTATCCTCTACTCTAGAAAAAGACCTAACTGGTTGAAGTCTACACTTCTAGATGCAAAAGCTCAAGGTACATTCAGGGAAAGCAAGAAGCCCAAACAATATTTTGGATATGCAGCCTACATGGAAAAACTAATAGAAGCAGAGCCATCCACTATTGAAGAAGTTGTCAATCACCAAGAATGGAAGGATGCCATGAATAAAGAATAGCAATCTATAATGAAGAATGGAGTTTGGGAGATTGTACCTAGGCCTGAAGACAAATCTGTGGTAACTTCCTGGTGGCTCTACAAGATCAAATGTGCAGCAAATGGAAGTATTGATAAATATAAGGCAAGATTTGTGGCTAGGGGCTTCTCTCAACAAGAAGGCATCGACTATGAAGAGACATTTGCTCCAACAACAAGGTATACAAATATTCATTCATTGGTCTCTTTGGCAGCATCGATGGGATGGAACATCCACCAAATGGATGTCAAGGTTGCATTCTTGAATGGCACAATTGATGAGGAAGTCTATATTGAACAACCCTTGGGATTTGAAGTTAAAGACAGAAAAGCATATGTTTGCGGATTGAAGAAGGCATTATATGGACTCAAGCAAGCACCAAGGGCATGGTATGCTAGGATGCATGCATACCTACAGAGATTAAGCTTCACAAAGAGTTCTGCTAATTTGAACCTCTATATTAAGGTTGTGAAGGGAGAGTCGATAGTCATTCTTCTGTATGTGGATGATCTTCTCTTGACAGGTGTCGAAGGTCGAATTGAAAAATGTAAGAGGCAACTAGCAGCAAAATTTGACATGAAGGATCTGGGGTTGATGCACTACTATTTGGGATTTGAAGTCTAGCAAGGACCTGATGAGATCTATCTAGGTCAAGGTAAGTATGTGATCAAGATGTTAAAGAAGTTTGAAATGATGGATTGCAAACCAATGACAACCCCTACGATAACAAACTTGAAGAGACTAAGGAGTTCTAAATCTAGCCCAGTGGATCCTACTAGGTACAATTGATTGGCTCACTAATGTACTTGGTGAATACTCGACCAGACATATGTTTTGTAGTTAATGTTCTCCGTCAATTCTAAGTGGAGCCAAATCACGATCACTGGATAGCAGCAAAATATATACTGAGATATCTGCAAGGAACTATCCACTACTGCCTAAAATATGATAGGAGGAATGATGTCCACTTGATTGGATAAACAGATTTTGACTGGGGAGGCAGTGAACAAGATGGAAGGAGCACTATAGGAGGATGTTTCAGTTTGGGACCCTCCATGATCTCATGGATGAGCAGAAACCAAGATACAATTGCTTTGAGTAGTGTTGAGGCTAAGTATATTTCAGCTTGTGAAGTAAGCAGAGAAGCGGTCTAGTTCAAGAAGCTGCTATTTAACCTATTTGAAGGACCAATGGACTCTACAGTGATACATTGTGATAACACGAGTTGTCTACGATTGTCTAAAGACCCTGTTTTTCATGGAAAGACAAAGCATATCAACAACGAGTATCACTACATTCATAAGCTAGTGCAAGATGGTGTGTTGAAGCTACAATATGTCTCCACCAATGAACAGGTAGTTGTTGATTTGGGGTAGCATTGGATGTACTCTAGCCACGAAAATTGGTGGAGAGGCTAAAGCACATGAGATCTCCAATACCCAAAAATGATTTGGGCAGATTCTAAACAATTTGGGAGATATTAAAATAATTAATATTTTTAATGGAGTCCCTATGTCTAAACTTAGGGAAGATAAAATATTAATGTGAATTACTATAAAATTGTGTTAGAAGGGTCCAAAAGTCATGGATCAAGCCATAGTTAATCTTAGTTGTTGATTAGGGACTTAATCTCGGCCGTTGAATTGTTAGTGAGAAAAGTATAAGAGGAGGGTGGAGGGTCACCTGGAGAATACACCGAGTTGATCGAGAATTCGATTTTCTGGGGCAGGGCTTGCTGAGGAAATTGAAGGAGTGATCAAAGTTGCAGCTAAGGGGCAGTGAATACAGAAGCAGAGAGGCAGAGAGGGTACCGAGAGCATCAGTGCAGAAGCCAAGAGAGAGGGATGCAGAGCCAGCTAGAGGCCACGCAGAGCCAGTCAGGGCCCACGTAGAGCCAATCAGGGCCCATGCAAAGGCAGCCAGGAGTTGCGCAGTGCTAGAGAGAGCTAGCGTGGGTGACGCAAAGGCTCTAGAGGCTGACGCAGTGCCTCTAGAGGCTGACGCAGGGCGAGTTGGGGTGACGCTGGGCCAGAGAGGCGACAATCCCTAGAGGCAGACGCTGGAGATTTCGTGGGGTAGATTGGAGCTGAGAGCCGTGGGATTGTTCATCTGGGGTTTTAGCTGGAATATCTGTCTCTGACTGAGAGGTACTACTACCGAGATCATTCTCTGTTGGGTGAGCCGGTTTGGCACCCAGATTGTATTCTAAATCTGCTTAATAATAAAATCCTCATATAGTTGCACGGTTTTCCCGCATTGGGATTTTCCAGGGACATTAGTCCAAAAACAATATGTCACTTGTGTGCTTGTTTTTCCTTTCGTTGATGATCTGTAATGTGTTGAGCATGTACTTGTATTTATTTTCAGTATTTACATGGTAAATAACTTATTAATTAAACTGAACAAGTAGGCAGAAATAAATTAGGAAGTACATGAAGGATTTCTAATAGTTAGTTTAGACTTAGAAATTCCAACAGTAGCTGACATATTGACAAAATCTCTTCCAAATAAGAAACTTGTATATTTGAGAGACAAACTTGGTTTGGTTGATGTATCCTCCTTGGTTGAGAGGGAGAGATAGGCACATCATTCTTGTCTTCACTTGGGAAGATAGAATGGAGGATTGGGTAAGCATCTAACATCCGATACTCTTTGAGGATGAGGGAGGACATCCAAGATAAGAGTAGTCGTGGACCGGTATTCTTTGAGGACTAGCTATCCAAGATAAGAATAGTCCAAGGAAGGTCATACTCTATGAACACCCTGGTGGGGTATGTACCTCGAGAGAAAATGATGATGGTGTCTATAAATCATTGGTCTCGCCGGTATTGTCCTTTCATCTTGTGGAGAGATTGAGTTGTTAGTCAAAGCCTTGCTATATGATAATGTTGGTTGATATGATGCTATACAGATGGGTTACCAATCTGAATCTTCTTATGAGATCTCTTTAGATTGAAAATGTCCATGGACCATTTATGAATACCTCCTGTTGACCACTCCACGTCAACTACCCAATAGCAGTGTACATATTCGCAAGAAGATTCCATCATGCTCGGGCAGTGAAGATTATCGAGATTTCATCATCATCTTCAGTCATCATTTTGTAAAAGTTGTAAACCCATTCTGTAAGTTTATAATGTAAATGATCCTAGTAAGACCATGTATGTATGTAACAACCTAGGTAATCCTACTTTTTTTATGATGATTTCTATCCTAGGAGGTCTTTTGTCTCACCATTTCATATGTGTTTCTAAACACAGATGATCGACAGAGTTTTCCCCTCTAATCTCATCCCAAAGCTAGGGTGGATTTTGTCGTCAAGATCTTAGGTAAGTCCTAGTGTTCTAGTCGAGTCTTTTGTAGAAGTAATTTGGAAGTAATTTAAGCTAATTGGCTAAATTGTTTTATTAAAAATTACTTGGTCTACTAGATCATATTGAGTCGTGGAAATGGGGTTTTATAAATGAGGGTCTATAACAAGTGGGTGTTCCCCCTTCATGTATTAAATTGTAATATCTTGACGAAAAAGTATTTTAGTGCATAGTCCCTTATACTTAGACACCATGGCTAAATTATTTGAGGGTTGGAAAAATCATTAATCCCCTCATGAGTCAATTAATCAAATTTTCTGGCAAAAATAAATTATAATTATAAGCCAGAAATGTAATTAATTTGTGTCCTAGAAAAAATTAATTCTCTAAATTAAAAAATTCATGGGTTTTAGAAGAATTAATTTTTTTAGGCCCCCAGCCAAGGGAATATTGAAAATTTCAAGAGATTTTGGACCTTTGGGCCTTGGTAATTAAGTCAGAGTCAATTTTTTGAGGAAATCAACTCAAAATAGTTAATTTTGAGTTGATTAAAATTCAATTAAATAAAAATTTCGAATTTTTTCAGAAATAAAATAATTTCGACGGAAGAAATTAAAAGATAATTAAATCTTTTTCAACAGTCAAGATTACTTTGCCAAGGATCAAGCCAACTAGTCATTGCGGAATTAATCTATAAATTAGAGGTCATTCACATTCGAAAGGATCTGATCATTGAATCGTGTACTCGCTCTTAAAGATCTCTTGTACTATTTTCTTGTACTATTGAATCGTGTACTCACTCTTAAAGCTCTTTTGTTCCTCTTCTGCATTTTATGGTAATCTTGTTCTTAATATTCTGCTAATTATTATTTTGATAATTTGTTGATTAATAGCTCTTGTAGAGTAATCTATTGCACAGATATTTTGCATAGGTTGTTGGATTTAGGATAAGAAATTTAATTGGATTGAATTAGCAAGTATATTAAAATTGGCAACTAGTGCCACATTCTACCTTAAGACAACTCAAATGCTGGAGATGATTATTGCATTGGATTCCTCTTTCGGAGAGGTACAATTTTGATATAAAGATCATCTCATTCCGACAAGCAGAAATGAAATTATGAATTTAACTTTTCTATGGGCAAATTGTCAAGGCCGACTCCAGTCAAATGTAGGCTCATGAATCCCAACAGATGTGTCTCTTCACCCTCAACATTGTGTATAAATAGGAAAGACCTTTTCCTCATTTGGACACCATCATCTCATCACATCTTCTTCTCTCTCTTGTTTGGGTCAAACTTCATTGGAGGCTTCTCTCTCATTTTCACACGTGTGGCTAGGCAGCTCCTTTTTCTTCTTCGCATATGTGGCAGGTTGTCGAATTTTTGGGCAGAATAGACCGTTGACTTCAGGGTGTTGACCAATGTTGACCGAGGGGTGTTTGACTTGCGTTGACTTCGATTTTTGGGCCAGATTTCCGATTTATCTAGGCCACATTCTTTGGCACAAAAATCGAGGCATTTGGAGGTGGTTGACGAGCATTGACTTCAGGTTTGACTGCAAAAAATTACAGCTATACTTTCTCTCTCTTTTGACTGGGTTTGACTAAAGATCTTGAGCTGACTTTGACTCTCTTGGAAGGCTGATTTGGACTGTTGTTTCGAGGACATTTTGGGGCAGCTTTGACCACTGTTGACTTTCTAGTTAGGGCTGATTTGACTGTTGTTTTAGCATATCTATTTTGGGCTCATATTTGTACTCTCTCTCTCTGCTGAACTATTGAAAAATAATAAGAAGAATTGATCAAAGGGTTTCCCCACATTGGAGTTTGTCCCTGGCATGTGCCACATCTTGTAGCCTCTTGTCTTGGCTTATCTTATGCATATGATTTTATATTCTATCTACATTTACTGTCAATGTTTATAAGTTAATCTGATTGCTACTGAATATATTTGGAATTTGTCATTGGGCTACTAAAGGAATATTGAAGTAAATTGTCTTAAGCATAGAACATACCATTGTTATCTAAAATTAACATGGTATCAGAGCTAAGGTGAAGACAAAGCTCAAGCAAGAGTGAAGCAAAGAAATCACTAAAGGAAGTTTTTGGACAAGGACTTGGAACTAGTTCCGATGATGACTACATCTTTTTTCAAATCCGAGGACAAGCTCAAGGAAAAATCTGACTATCTTGCATAGAACATGATTTTGGATTTGAATTTGGAAGGGAATGATGCCATGGACCATGTCAAAGGAAGAATAACCGAGCCTCCCTCAAATGCATCCGTTGCTATTCAAACAAAGTACAAGAAAGGTGAGACAACAACTAAAATGATTATTGTTGATTCTATTCATAAGCCTTTCGTTGCATGTATTTTTGATTTGGAAACATCTAAGGAGATGTATCAAAGACTGGTTGGGATGTTGGAAGTGAACAATGCAAATCAAATTCTCTTTCTCAAGAACAAGCTGAAAGACATCAAGATGGATAGAGGAGAATCCATCCAATCCTACTTCATGAAGAACACCGAGATCAAGAATGATCTCTTATCTATTGGAGAAGTCATTGATCATAGGGAACCATATTTTATGGCACTTTGGGGCCTTACAAGAGATTGGGATTTGTTCTGTTGACCTCTACCGGTCAACTACCCATGCAGTACACCCCCTTTTTTCTTTGCAAAAAGGGGCAGCACCTGATCAGCGTGTCCGTGCCATCCTGCAGTCATCAACAGCTTGATCAATCTAATTGTAAACCCAGTTTGCATGTATTAATTGTAAATAATCCTAGCAGATATGAGTCGTGTTGTAAATTGCCTAGGTGGACCTAACTTTTTTATGATAATCTATGTCCCGGAAGGTTTTTCGTCTCACTGATCCACGGATCGGCAGAGTTTTCCTTCAAACCTGACCCCAAAGCCGGGATAGATTTTGTCATTGGAATTTTAGGAGAATCCTAGTGTGTTGATCTGCTAGATTATAGTTGTGTCGCAGAATTGGGTGATTTGTGAGGGTCTATGTTAAAGGGGTTTTTCTCCCTTAAGATGTAAATTGTAAAAGTCATGATGTAATGT
>APFE031350376.1:23836-56914 GCA_000404065.3 Pinus taeda
GACGGATGAGATTAAGAGCTGTCTTGATCCTCATCGACGGTCGAGATCTCTTCAACATGGATCACTCGAACTAGCCGTTTGGATCATTTCCTTTATATAGGGTTTTAGGGGGTCATTTCAGATGATCTGATCTGTGAGTCAAAAGACTGAAGAAGCTCTCTTGTAAATCTGTTTCTGGTTAATAAAAGAAGACTTTGGGGTCCATATCTTGCTGGTGTTACTCTCTTGAATGCTGTGAGATTTTTTATTTTTCTGCATATGCTATTTTCAGCCGTTAATAATAGCTTTTTTGTAGAGTATTGTGAGCACAGGTATCTTGTTCACTTGCTAGGGTTTGGGTGCTGTTAGGGTTTCTGAAGTAATGGCAGGTATCTCCATTACTTCCTGAGGTCTAGCAGCATTTTTGCCCTCTTTACTGATGGTTGTTTTGAGTTGTGCAGAAAATATTTTCTGAAGGGATTTTGTGGGCGTTCGGGGAAGTTCTTGGCTGAACCAGCCAGCTCCCACAAGCATTTTTGCTGAGCCCAGTTGGATTTGATCTTGGGTCCATCATTCGGTTTATTTTTTTTTTAATTTGCATGAGAGATTTTTCTAAAGTTCTTCACAGTGAAAATCTGAAATCATTATTTCTTTAAACATTTACTGTGCTTATTGGTGAATCTGGCTGTTAAGGGGCCAAATCTGTAAATTATTTAAATGTTCTAGGGTTTCAAATTTTTTCTGACTTAGGGTTTCTATTTTATCTTCCTGCACATTATTTTTGAGCGTTCCATTACAGGTTGCAGGTGCAGGTTTTATGAAATTTTCAGGGTTTTATCAAGCAACTTGGGGCAGGAAAAATTTAAAATTTTGATCAGTCAACCATCGCCCATGCTGCTTGCATCAGACACCAAGCTGCAGAACACATTTTTTTGGGGGCGTATATACAGGCCAGACTTGCGTGCTGAAAGAAATAAATCTTCAAGCCACCATCGAAGGCACTCATCCATGCTGCGTTGAGCATTCCTGCAAGCTGCAAACCCTTACGCCTTTTCCTCCTGCTGGCTCGCCCTTCCTCCTCACGCTGCCTGCTGCTCGACTTTTCATCTGCAAACACAAAGCAATTTCGAGTTTTTAATATATAAGTCGTGGGCATCATCGTGGGCGTCGGTAGGTTTGGCTACGGGCCAGGTAAGTGCATAAACCCTTCCTGCGTGGGTTTGCTTAGGCCGCAGTTCATTTTTCATGTCCATTTCTTTATACGCGCAGCCAAAACCTCGATCTACTCCGCGTGCACCTGCAAAATATATCACGTTTGACTGTCTGAAAGCTTCCCATCCGCCTGCGTGCTGCGTCCTCGAGTTTCATTTTCATGCGTGAACCTGCAAATCCGTTTTGTCATAAGTCGTGGTCTGGGTAAATCGTTTGGGCGTCTTTTTGTGTGAATTTTCGAATTATATGGTTAACTCTATGTGTAGATCAGTCGCTGCTAGGGTTAGCATAGTTTTATTTTGTTTGTTGTATACGTATTATTCTTAGTTTTAGTTTGTAAAAATAAAAAATCAAAAAAAATCGAATTAGTTTTTAGTTGCGTTTCTTTTTGTTTAGTTTTTTTATTTAGTTTTAGTTTTATTCATATATGTATTTGATCTGGATTAATTTTTTTTAGATTTTGATTTTATTTAAATCTTAAAAATTCAATAAAAAATGATTTGTTAGAGTCTTTAAGGTTTAGCTTTAGGGTTTTAGATTTTACATTTTTTTTAAATTTTTTAGAAATTTTTCAAGTTTTAAATAAGATTTAATTTAGATCCTTTTTTTTATTATAAAAAAATAAAATAAAATAAAAAAAAAATTTTGAAAAAATATAAAATTTTTGTGGAAAATTATTCTGCCTGATTCAGTTGTTTCAATTATTATCTTTCATGCTGAGATCTAAAATTTTCAAGACACTTACGATTCTTGTGGTGATTTTGAGCAATTTATCTTTTCGAGGTCTTCAGTTGCTGGACGTCGTTCTGGTCATTGTGATTTTCCTGGATATCTTGCATTGTTCAAAGTTATTTAATGACAAATGGTTGCTGGTCACGGTTTATGTCTCTATATCATTTAACAAGTAATCATTTTAATAACAATCTCTCAAGGCACTGGTCTGCAAATTAATCAAATTCATCTAGTGCTTATCTCATCGTGTCTCGTGTCTCCCAACCAACTGGTCGACAGTTGGTCTTCATCATCTCGCAGGGTCTACCCCCCTTAGCCGCGGGAGACAGGCTTAAACGGAGGGATCGGGGATCAGAGTGACAGCCCCCGGTCTGAGCGTTGTTGTGTCAATTTGCGCGACAACATGTTCAACACTACCATTCTTAATAATGATAGGATTCCGGGATATGACGAACTATTGGCCAGATGCACTCTAGAAGAAATAAGAATGATGGAATGAGACAAGCCCTCAAATGTAAACAATCCTACTGCTTTCTTTGCTTATTCTAGAAGAAGAAACAATGTTGGTCCAAGGAATCAAGGACAAGGGTTCAAACAGGGATTCAAAGAAGGAAGAAAAGGAAGATGCTTCAATTGTAACAAGTTTGGCCACTTTTCTAGAGAGTGTCCTCACAAGAAGAATACTCCATGAGATGATCATAACAATAACAATAACAACTTCATGGGCAATGGCAATTGAAGGAACAACAGGTTCAATAACAAAGGAAAGAGGAATGCACCTACTGCTCAAAATGGAGGTGATCGTCCTCCCAAAAAGTCAAGAAACTCCAGGTATGATGAAGTTAATGTTGCAAAGCTACATGAATTTTATCTTATTTCTGCCCTTTCCACCACCTCTCCTCCAGATACATTGGACCATTGATTGATTGATAGTGGTGCCTCAAGGTACTTCACTGGCTATAAAGAAGCTCTCTCAAACTTCGTTGAGAAGAAGACAAACACAGAGATCATACTTGGGGACAATACCACCTATCTCGTGAAAGGAATTGGGACCATGACTTTTCACTTAAATCAAAGTCAAACCCTTCACCTATAAGAAGTGTTATTTGTACCAGACTTGAAAAAGAAGTGTTATTTGTACCAGACTTGAAAAAGAACTTGGTTTCTATTTCTGCGATGAAAGATAAAGGTTTCAAGGTGTCATTCGTTGATGGGAAGGTTCGTCTTTGGCAAAGGAATCCAAGTGAGTATACTCTAGGAGGTTGTTTCACTTGGTTAATTATTATATCCTTACGGGGACTTAATAATTAATTGAGTTTTTTCCTCCAAGCATAACCCCAAAGCCGGAGTACAGCTTGAAGGCAAGACCTTAGGTGAGTTCCAATATATAGAGACATTGTATATTACCATACTAGATCACTCGTAAAATTTTGTGGAATTTGGTTAGGTCTAGGCGTCATTTTTTAAATTTTTTAAATTTCCCGCAGGGTGGAAATTAAAATAAACTCTAAATGTAATATGTAATAAGTGATGTCTAGAGAATTTGTATGGGGTATGTGTGCTCAAAATTACATCTCACCCTCAACTTTCTACTCTGACACGATTTGAGGGGTTACAAATGTGTTTTAGACTCTCAAAACCCACTTTGTCTAAGTTTAGTGGGAAATCTGGCAATAAATTAATCTAGAAATAAATTAAATGGGGAAAATAAATAGCTCTATGTGACAAAATGACATGGAAATGACTTGGAAATTATCTCAAGTCAAAGGACAAGTAGAGGATGATTTGGCACCTTGCATCACAAATACATGGCCCACTCAAGGAAATCGAATATCTGGCAATAAATGAATTCGAATTTGTGGAGTTAATGCACATTTGGGAGGATTTGGGAGAAAATTGTTGAAGAATCTAGGGCAAATAATTGGAGAGTGATTCTTCATTACTTGATAACAATTTGTGAAGTATTTTTACTTTTTCTTGTTAGCTTAATCTTCTTCTTCTTATTATTAATGCATGTGTGTACCTCATCAAACTGCTACCAAAACATAAGAACAAGAACACAAGATGTTGGCTCTCTGTTAGGGCCAAAACCTCTCTTCTCTTGAGAGGAAAACCCTTTAGTAAGTTTATCTTATTGAAGCTTCTTATTGATCAATGCCAAACCCTAGACCCCTAACTTGAATATTCTCCAAGCACAAGTCAAGTCCTTCCTCTTTCCTGCATATTATTTCCTTGACACTTCATCTTCCTTCTTTCGGCACTTCGTTCTTTCAACTGTTGATAGACCTTGTAGCACTTTCCCTAGAAGAGACACCTTTTGATGAGCCCTGTTTCTTGTGATGATCCCCAAATGAGCTCCTCCTTCAAGGTGCAGGTGCAGACTTCATGTGACTATCCTGCAGCCCTAAATTCTCGCACGTGTGGTGGTTTACTTGTTGTTGTGGCCTCTTTCCTTCTTCGCTTGATTGGGAGGCCTTATAGGCCTTGTTTACTAGCCCAAAACAGAGATATATGTCACTGTGGGTTTCTACTGTAATGACTTCTGGCAGATCCTTCCTTTCTCGCACATGTGGTAGTGTTAACCATAGAAAAATAGTGCCTTCCACCTCAGCGTCTTTCTCTCTTCCTTCGTTGCCCTAGAAGACCTCTTCTTCGTCCTTTTCTTAGCCTCTTCTCTTCTTGGATTTCAGAGCTATCTTGGTTGGTGTTGTAATGGAGTGGACAACTTCTATTTATAGAGGATTGTCCCTCGTTTTAGGCCGACTATAAGGCCGAAATGTTAACTATTTGTAGGCCGACTTGTTATGCAAACTTCGAATAGTTTCTTTGGTGGTGTAGCATGCTTGAAGGAGCTTTTTTGACAGTGCTTTTATAGAAAGAGACTTGACTTTGCTTGGAGGTATTATCTTGACCCTAATACATAATCATACATGGTGTAACATGCCCTTAAGGCCTTCAACATTTCCTTTTGACATTTCAAAATGACCTATTGTGCTTGAGGAATCTCTGCTCTTATGTACACTTATGTTCTATTGCAATAAGAGACTTTGGGGTTCACATATGAGGTTTTGTTCTTCTTAAGCATGGTAATATCTTGATCATTGTATTTTATTTTCTACTTATGCTATTGTGTTCATTAGTTTCCATTATGCTTTTAGTGATTTGTTAATGTGTAGCTATCTCACATTGACATTTGGTTTTGAGAGTTTGCTCTAGATAGAGAAAGTTTTAGTTGATTTTCCAATAAATCTCTAAGATCGCTTTATCATTGTATTTCTTTTAACCCATGTGGATCTAATGTGTATTTGAAGTTGTCTAGAGACATCTCTTGGATCAAGCCTCAAGCATGAAGGGAAATTCTTGGAGGAATCATCCCACTCCTAAGCAAGTTCATTGAAGAACCTGCATTTGTCATCTCCCAAGGCTTCATCTTACGATTTTGTGTTGCAGGGATCCTTGGCCTTTAGCTTGTGTTTCAAAATCCAAATTCATTTAAAATCATTTCTCTCAATTTCTTGTGCTAATAATGATTTTATTTTACTATTTAAGAGCATGTGGAAAATTAGGCAAGAATTGGAGTTTTGCTCTAACTCCTTCGTCTAAATTTTGTAGAATATTTGAAGATTATATTTGCTAACATTCCTCTTTGTTTTACACTAAGTTTGAATGTGGGTTTTGCAAAAAATCAGATTTATTTACAGACTATGCTCACTCTTTGTTTTGACAGGGTTGAGGAAGCTAAAGCTTGAAACATTAACTATTTGTTGTAGGACCCCAAGAGCACTTGAGCATCAACATTAGGGAGGTCATGGGTAATCTTGGACAGCAGAAGATTAGCTTAGTTGTGGGTGTTTGGGCACTTGTAATTTTTAGATTTCAAGAGTTGCTCATTGGCCATTTGTGGTCACCACTTCTTTGCAAGGAAAGAAATAAGCTCATTGGCTCAGCAAATTTCCTAGCATGGAAGAAAAAGAGTAATCTAGCACTTACGGAGCATGAAGTTATGGAATATGTTCTTGGTGAAATTACTGAACCTAGCAAAGACAAGACTCAAGAACTAGCAAAATACAAGAAGGGAGAAGTAAGGGCACAAAAGAACATTGTTGAGTCCATTAAGGATCAGTTGGTTCCATTTGTTGCAAATTTGAAGACTTCTAAGGCTATGTATGACAAGCTAGTGAATTTGTACTCTATAAGTACATCAAGGCAAAAGATGTTATTGAGAAATAAACTATATAAGATGAAGAAATCAAAGGATGAGGACATGGCCTCCTTTCTAATGAAGATTTCTCAAATAAGAGATTAGCTACAAGGGCTTGTCGAGACAATTTCTCATTCTGAAATGACCATATGTGTACTGGATGCATTGCCACCAAAATGGAGCAGCTTTGCAACAAGCATCTATTCTAAGAAGGACTCAACTCCTTTTGATGAATTGTGGGCTCAATTCATTTTGGAAGAAACTAGGATCGAGGCAAAGGATGACATTAAATCAGATGAACAATCTCAAGCCTTCATTTCTAAAATCAAGAAGTTGAAGAAGGGAAAGTTTCGAAAGTCCAAGAAGAAGTCTGATATGTCCAAAGTTCAACGCTTTGGATGCAATGAATATGCACACTTTAAGAGGGATTGTCCAAACAAGCAGAATAACAAGAGAAAGGAAAGAAGTGAAGCTCACATAGCTGAAGAAATCGGAGAACCTGAGAAGAAGTCAAAGAAAGAAGATGTCAAATATATTTACTATTGAAGAAAGCATCCTCTTTGTCAGGTTCATTATGAAGTTGATCTTTCCTTTTAGGATAGCATGCATTGTTGTTTACCCTAGAAGAGTTTTTGTTACATCATAAGATAGAAGCATGGGATAGTAGAAGATTTAGAGTCTATTGTATGTTGGTTAAGTAGGAATCATCTAGTCTTTCAATAATGAGAAGCTTGGGACCATTTTACATAATGTTCATCCATATATTGTCTAACATTATGTTAAGGGAAGTCATTTTGCTAAGAAGGATCATTAAGATCCTATAAGAGCCATCCCTTTGGAAGGCTCTTCAAAGAAGCGTTATGACAAGGTTAGTATATATTCCATATAGTATGGAAACAATACCGAAGGATGAAGGAATGCAGTTGGTCAAGTTGCAGCCTCTTAAGAAAAGAAATCTATTTTTCTTTAAGTAGAAGATGCAAACTCAAATAAGGTTTAATAGCTAGATGGTTGTATGAAAGCATAGGAATGCATATTTGAAATAACTTTTTCTTTTAGGTAAGATTCACATGTATAGAATCTTGTAAAAGAAGTTGGTCATAAAACATGCTTGGTTATATGATGCTTAAAAGGAATAATTTGACTTACTCTAGAATAAATAAGAGATCAAGACTTTCTCTCTAGATTATAGAGAATAATGATTAACATCCAGTATAGTCTCTAGAAGAAAATTGTAACTTGGTAATCAATTTTGATCATTGGGCACTCTGATGCATGAAGGAAGATTCATGTGAAGATGGACCACGAAGATTTTAATGATGAGAAATCCATCACAATGAGGTAAGTCTAATATTTTTTTATTGGTTATCTAGTTAACATATTGTTTTTCTACCTGGAAGGATATTGCAGGAACATATGATGAATGTTGAGGCAATATCAACATATGATTTTAGCAATTATAAAGTCAATATGGGTTCATCTTGCGATTAAAAGGTAGCAGTGCGAGAAGATAACCTGAAGGTCAAGTTCATACAACAACCAAAGATCAATTTCATGTGGAAGCAATGATCAAATTGAAGTTTGGCAAGGCACAATATAATGCCTTCATTGATGATGACAAGATGAAAATGATTGATGATCTGAACCCTATCACAAGATTGAAGGAAGAAGATGGCTCCATGATACCCAGAAAGGAGGCAAGCTCGATACAATGAGATGCGAAGGAAAGAGGTAGCCAAGCAGCTATGAAGAACTGGTAGCTGGCATCTTATGAAGATAAGTTGGAAAGCTTGGGGTTGTGACTTCCCAACTAGGAAGGAAGTCAGGGATCTCCTCTAGATTCGAGAGGGAGTAAAGGAGTCTCCTTGAATAGGAGCAAGGATCTATTCCCCAATCAAAAGAAATAGGGATATCCTCTCTAGTTGAGAGGGAGTGATGTTGGACATCACATGTGCATTCTCTTCATCATGTGTCAAGCACTTGACCAAGACTAACAATCGTAAGTCTAGCTGAAGGCCTTGAAGAGAGAATGGTGGAGGATTGGATAAGCATATGTGGTTTCCTTGAGGATAAAGCATCCAAGAAAGGAAAGGGAATGACACTCTTTGAGGATAGGACAAGAATCCAAGATAAGAGTGGTCAAAGATGACCGATATTGTTTGAGGATTCGGGTTTGGAAATCTAAGACAAGAAAATTCCTAGAAGGAAATACCTTGTGAACATCCGGATGGGATATGTGCCTCATAGAGGTAGTGCAATATCACATGTAAAGCCTCCTAGCATAATGCTCTTGAATGACGATGAGATTGTCTAATTAGGCCTCAAAAGACAATGTTGGTTATAAATGTTGATGTTTACAACTTTACAGTTTGGTTTATCAATATGACTCTTCTTATGAGAACTCTTCAGTTTGAGAATGATGTTGTAGTAGTTGTACAATTATGAATACCTCCCTAGTTAAGAGAGAGTGTTGGAAATGTAACTAGTTTCAATCATCATAATTGTTGTTGTACTCATTTCAATATGTATCTTATCAACAAACAAAAGAAGAAAAAAATTATTATTTTAAAACATGGGTTTCATGCTCTTTATTGATGGTCTTCTAGGTAAAAGCATATTCTTCATGCTTCTAAGGTTTGTTAGGTCATAGGATTTATTGTCATGAATCAAGAGAGTCAACATCATGTTTATAAGACCCTTCCAGGAAAAATATATCTTGTAAAATAATTTATTTTGAGTCATGTTGACCACTCTGTGTCAACTATCCTAGGGCAGTACACTTTTTCACAAAGAGATTCCATCATGTTCAAGCATTCAAATCATCCTGGATTCATCATCATCAGTCATCAGTCTATCAAAGTTGTAAACCCATTCTGCAATGTTTTTAATGTAAATGATTCTAGTAAGACCATATATGTATGTAACAACCTAGGTAAGCCTATTATTTCGGCGATGATTTTCATCCTAGGAGGTAGAGTTTTGCCCTCCAGCCTCACCCTAAAGATAGGGTGGGATTTGTCGTCAAGATCTTAGGTGAGTCCTAGTGTTTTAGTCGAGCCTTTTGTAAAAGTGATTTGAGAATAATTTAAGCTAATTGGAGAAATTATTTTATTACAAATCACTTGGTCTACTAAATCATATTAATTCATAGAATCAGGTAACAAATTGAGGGTCTATAATGAACGGGTTTTCCCCCTTTGAAGATTGAAATTGTAACATCTTGATGTAAAAAATATTTTGGTGCATGATCTCTCATATTTAGACACCATGGCTAAAATATTAGAAGATGGAAAAATTATTAGTCCCCTCAAGTGTCAATTAATTAAATTTTCTGGCAAAAATAAATTAAAATCCTAAGCCAAAAATTTAATTAATTAGAGTCAAAATTAAAAGTTCTAAAGAAATTAAATTCTCCAAATAGAAAAAAATTGTGGCCTTAAAGAAATTAATTTTTGGAGGTCTCGGGAATATTGGAAATTTCAAGAAAAATTGAACCCTCGGGCGTTGGTGGTTAAGTCAGTCAATATTTTGAGGAAATTAACTCAAAATAATTATTTTCTAGCTAATAAAAAATGGATTAAATGATAAATCCAAAAATTTCTCAAAAGTAAAGATTTTCAACAGTGGAAATTAAAAGATGATCAAACATTTATCAACGGTCGAGATTATTTTGACAGGGATCAAGCCAACTACCCATTATTTTCTACTTGGAGGATTTATTTATAAATTAGAAGCCATTTGATTCTCATATCATCCAATCTTTGGATCATATACTGACTCTCAAAGCTCTCTTGTAATTTTTCTGGACTAATAATAATGCAGAAGTTTTAAGAGGTTTTCATTGGTGGTGTTTCTCTCCTACTTCTTATGGTAGTACAACTCCTAATGCTTTACTAACTAATATTTTAGAAGTTGTTGATCATGGATCTAAGGTAGCATTTTAATTTAATTTAATTAGCCGGTATCTCTAATTCCCGAGGATTATATTGTTATCTTGTCTCTATTGATCTAACAAATTGATCTTATGTCCCTTCCTAGATATATATAATTAATTCCTATGTCGCTTCCTATATAATCCGTGAGAACTCTTTGAGGAAAACAACGAAAATTTTAAAAGGGGCCATCAAATTTGTTTGCAGATCTGAAATAGGGTTCCTAATTGCAGCATTTGATCTATTGACTTGTAGAGAAAATCGAATTTTCTGGTGACCGTCCTTAAATTTTTGTAATCAAATTATTTTTTTTCTGAAAGTGGTTGCAAATAGCAGCTTCTATTTTGGAGACCTCTCTTTGACCATGATTGAAATAATTTTTCCTATGTTTTCTGCATATTCTTTTCATATGAAGCGGATAGGGTTTTCATTGTTTTAAATTCAGATTTTTGTAAGGGCATAAACCCTTATATATATATATATAGATAGATAGATATACTCTGAAGATTTGCTTCAAATCTCTTTCCATTATTTGCCTGTGGTTCTAACAAAAATTTTGCAGTCCAAAACACGAATTTCTTTTTTTTTTTTTGAGATCTTGGGTTTGTTTATCTACAGGGCCGTAATCAGTTTTGATTAAATATATTATCTTGCGGTAAGCATTTTTAGAGGGATTTCATTATTAAAATTTTAAATAATTTCTGAAGGATATCTCCAATCGATTTGGTGAAACTCATTCTAACGCCTGATCTCTCAAGAAACAGAGTTATTTTTCTGGGGGTGGGCCTGAAATTCTGCAGCTGTGTTCATTTTTTGGACGTTCTATCCTTGGCCGCAAAGCTCTCATTAAACCCTTGCGAAATTTCTTTACCGTTACACGTTTAAGGGAAGATTCAAAATCGATTTGTTACACAATACTCAGAAAGTTATAGATTTAATTTTTGGGAGCCGCTTTCATTTTTAGCCTTTCTCGTGAGGCTCTCATTTCTCTTATGCGTATATCCTCTCTCTCTGGACATATAGTTTCTGGAACGAAATTTTCCCTTTTTTCTCGGAAGGAGTGCGACACTACTTTGGACAAGTTTCATTTGATTGTGGGAGAAATTATTTCAATTTAATATTTGTCAAAACATTACAAATAATTCTTCTCGTTAAGATTTTGAGGAGGGGTATTAAAACTTTACATGTAAACCCTTTGAAAAAGAAAATTTAAAACCCTCCTACTTTTGTCTAAAGGGGAATTTTGTTGTGGTGACTAATTTTTCGACTTAGTTTTCATTTTATTTCTAGATCTAACTTCTAACTCTTTCATTTCATGCACATTGCATTTAGATCTAATCTCTTTGACTACTTGATCTATTGCATTTGAATAGTCGATGTCTTCATTTCACTTGCAATTTTATATTTAAAGAAGTCCCTCTCTTCTTTGATTAACAATCTCATTTTGTGTTTTAATTATCACTTCGGTTCATTATCATAATATAATATAAGTGAAGAACATTTTTAAGCATTTTCCATTAAAAGCATTTTGAGATATTGTTTCAACTAATTAAATCTTGTAATTTTGGGCTTAAATTATTGAATCATAAGTGGATGATTATCTAGATATATCTTAAGCATTCTTTTTTGAAGCATCATTCTTAAAGTTGATATCCTATTGAAGAATTTGCATCTCACATAGATTAGTATTGCATTTAATTCACCAAACATCATCCTTCTTGCCATATTATTGAATTGTGAGCATATCTTTACTTATAAACTTTCCACTTACTTGTACTTGTTCCTCATCATTCATTGTAATTGCTATATTTCATTAAGGCATATTTCTAAAGTACAAGCTTCATTTATCTCGCAAGCTGTATTTCTCTGCTCATATTTCAATATCTTCCATACTAACACTTGTCCTGCAACATTACTTGTCATACAACTTGAAATATTATCTCTTGGAAGTGTGACATCTTTATTGATCATTGTTGTTAAGCCATTGGTCTTTATTTGTTTATCTGGCTATTGTCTTATCGATCTAATTGAGATTCATCTTGTGAACATATACATTGATCATCTCATAATCACACTTATCAAATTAATCCTTAATTCAAGTTACTGAAAGAAGTAATTGCCTTGCCCTTATTCTCCTAAAACTTGTTCCAACAACTTTTTCTCTCATCATCGTCTTTAAGGACTACCCCCCTTGACTTAGTTAGAAGAGAGTCTAAACGGAGTGAGTAGGGATCAGAGTGACAACCCCTACTCTGAACGTTGCGACTTAGGTGTATACTTTAGGTCACAACATTTGTGGCGTCGTTGTCGGCAACCACTTTATTAGACCTTAGCTTTGCAACATTCGTCTTAATCATCTTCATCTTTTCATTTATCTCACAAATGCCACATTTTTGGCGTCGTTGTCGAGAATATTCTATTTTTAGCACTTCAATGACATTTCCTCATCATATCTTCATTCTTCATCGTTTTTCATCTTTTCATCACCTTATCTTTTTCCTCTCACTAATCCTTTCATCTTCTCTATCTACACCTTTAGCATCTGGACATTTCTGTTGGCTTCCTGTTTGGGTGGCAACTCCACTTATTCATCCATTATTTCTCAAACAAAAAACCCTCCCTGATATCCATCTGCTTCTCCTTGACAAACCTTTCGGTTTTACATTTTGGATATTGGAGCTAGATTCATGTTCAAGTGGTGACTCCACTTCTTTCATTTCTTACAAGAATTTATGCTAGAAGCTCGCTTCTTGTGGATCTCTTGATATTCTTGAGCAAGGATCTCTCTCTCTAGCATCCATTTGGCCCCTCCTTTTCCCTTTAAGCAAGTCATCATGGATGACTTGTTTTCTCCTTGTGATTTTACTAACATTTTGGGAGCTCCGCATGATTATCCTTATGACGTTGGTGAAACCATCGATGAATTTCCTCCTTTTCAAGGTGATAATGCTTTTACTACAGAGACTCACCTTCAGAATGTCAACCTTTGCATAAGCAAGTGTCGCCCATATTTTGACCATGAAGAAGTGAAGATGAAGATTTTCGTTCTCACCTTATGATGATGATGGTTAACATCCGCTGAGACCAAATAATGATCTATCGGACCTAAAAAGACAAATTATTTATTTTGATTTAAGATTTTATTCCTATGCTCAAAAAGCTTGGAGAGAAGCCTCCCGAGTTCAATATAATTTTGGCATTGTAAAAGGATAGGAAGGTCGGTATTGTAACAAAGGTTGTGAAATTGAGATCTAATGTGGTTGTATGCAGGGCACTCTAAGAGGAAGTGGTTTTCATCCTCGATGCTCCTATTCTCACAAATATGGCAAATCCTTTCCATCCATGGCGTTTTAGGAACTGCCCAACAGCCTGTTTCACTATGGAGCTCATGAGAGTTCGTTCTAATCTTTGCTATATTAATTTTCTTCTTTGAGCTAGTTAAAATAGAGAGATACTTTTGATCTTCAAGGGTGGGGTTGATGACCTTCTTATAATAACTTAATTTTCTTTTAGACGCTAAATCTTTCTCACACCATAATTTTCTTTGAACTTAGAAGTAACAATATCTTTAATGTTATTTATGTTTTGCAAAGCATCATTCTCATTGATCTCCCAATAGTTTAGCCATGCCCTTGTGTCTTTGTGCCATCCTCGGTTAAGCCTTAGGTGGTTTTGGCTGGAATTTAAAACTAGCTTAGGAATTCTATGATTGTCTATGTTATTGAGCTTGTGCTTGTACATCAGAAACCTGCGCATAGCTAGGCTCTCAATAGGAGAGAGACCGGCTTCTATAAGGAGAATAGGATATGGTGTATTACTTTTAATTTTTAGGTTATAAGTTATAAAACGCTTCTGAATTTGCTCAATCTTTCTCCATGATTCTCTGGAGATGCTGCAGCCCCAAACTTCACAGCCATATAAGATAACAGGAGTGACTAAAGTTTCAAAGAGGAACTTCTTTTTATCCCACATTACGAGGTTTGTTGTTTCCTGATAACACTTTTGATTCTTTACAATCAATCATTGATGCCTTTGAAGATAAATATGGAGATAAGTGAAAGGTCAAAACAAAAGTCTAAGTAAAGGAAACTAAAGAAGTTGAAAATGATCTTATCAAGGAATTAACTCAAAAGCAAAAGTCGAAGTAAAGGAAACTAAAGAAGTTGAAAATGACCTTATCAAGGAATTAACTCAAATGGTTAAATATATGCAGTTGAATCAAGCACAAGTAATCAAGAATATGGAGGTCAAACAGGCTCAACTCATTAAGAATATGAAACTTAATTAAGCGAACTTATTAGCAAATCACGCCAAATAAATGAGTTGCATGAAAGCTAATCAGATCACTCTTTAGAACAGGTTATTAGCTATAGAGGAAAAACATGCTAGTGAAATAACTTCCATGAAAGTTAATCATTCTCATCAGATAACCACTACGCAAAATTATTTAATTACCATAGAGAAAAATGAACACTATGCAAAATTGATTGATGGCCATGAAAGCGAATAATGATAAAGTGATAATGATTATGGAAGAAAATCATGCCAGGGAAATCAACGCTATGAAAGTTAAGCATTCTAATCAAATGACTACTATTCAGAATAAGTTGGACAAAATGGAAAGATCGCATATACAGAAGCTCCAATAGAAATCAGATAATAAGGAGTCGTCAACAGATCATAAGCCTCCCTATTTGCAGAAGCAAGCTCTATCTTATTATGAGTAGGTCATTTCTTCCATTGAAAAGTGGCTAATTGAAGGCGATTTGGATAAAAGGGAGACTAAATGAAATCGGGTTAATACATATAAGGTTAATCCATCGCCCTTAACAGAACAGATGCAAACTAAAGAGAAGCATGTCACGAATATCTTGGATACTTCATCTAAAAATTTTCAAGATCAAGTAGCATGTTCTACATCATTAGCATCACATCCCAACACAAAGAAAAGTATGAAGCAAAAGAGAAAAAGAAAGAATCCTGATAAATTTGATGTCCTTATACAACACAACATTGAGATGGGTCAAAGTCCTAAAATCTTCAAAATCGCACATGGTACATCAGAGAAACAAACCATTGATCTGCCTGAAAGTCAGTAGATGCTCAAGATGGACTTCATTCAACACATCTGATGCCACTGAGGGTCCTTTGTATCATATTCCTAACCGTACTCTTTGTCATTTCAGTTCAACATGTTTTTTTCATAGATCAATTGTCATTTATGTCTTTAGATTAAATTTATGTTTCATGTTAGTAGAGGTATTACTAGTTACAGAGCTTCTATTTCATGTACTTAATGTTATATGATGATTAAATTTGGATGAATGCTACTTATATGAACTTGTGTGTTGCTTAGGTGTAGATTCTGAATTCTCACATTCCTTCAATGAAGCAAAGTGTTCCCAAGTAGAGCCAGATGTTGACCACTTCGTGTCAACTACCCTATAACAGTGCACTTTTTCGCAAAGGGATTCCATCATGTTTGAGCATTCAAGTCATCATGGATTCATCATCATCAATCATCAATCTATCAGATATAAGCCCATTATGCCATGTTTGTAAAGAAAATGATCCTAGTACGACCATATGTGTATGTAACAACGTAGGTAAGCCTAAAATTTTGGTAATGATTTTCATCCTAGGAGGTTTTTCGTATCACTGATTCATATATCTTTCTAAACACGAATGATCGGCAGAGTTATTCCCTCCAGCTTCACCCTAAACCTAGGGTGGAATTTGTCGGCAAGATTTTAGGTGAGTCCTAGTGTTTTAGTCGAGTCTTTCGTAAAAGTGATTTGGGAATAATTTAAGCTATTTGGCTATATTATTTTATTACAAATCAGTGTTGCACTACTCGCGATTTTATCATAAAATCGCAGTTTTTTTAAACTGGTGATATTATCGCCCGATATATACAACAATTTTTTCCGGCGATTTTTTCGTGAAAATCACGATCTTTTGAAAAAAATGTGCAGAATAAATACATTATATATATATATATATATATATGAAGAGGAGGTGAACAACCTACCCAAGCTACCCCTGTTACCAGTGGAAGACGTGGTCTACCCCTTGTAGCTCCTAATTCTTCAGCACAGCAGAGTCCACTGCCAACTCCACCGACATCTACATCTAGAGGGGCAGAGGAAATCAATAGTATTAGACTTTAGTTATTTGGTTCATTTCAATGTATATAACATTATGACTCATGATATGAGATACATTATTATATTTTTTGTTGATATTTTGAGGTTGACTTGGGACTCAGGAGTCACTACTTACTATTCAGGACATGATTCACTGTTATGTGTGATGTAACACTAGAAATGATGTTACACATCTTATATATTAGTTATTTTATCATATTTATGTATCAATGTATTTATTTTATGTTGTAAATGCTTTAGATGTTAAAAAAATTGAAAAAAGATGAATATTTTTGTATATTACGATTTTTTCTCGATTTTTACCGATTTTTTCCCGATTTTTTATGTTTTTCCCCTCGCTGATAATATCCCAATAACGATTAATGCAACATTGTTACAAATCACTTGACTTACTAGATCATATTGAGTTGCAGAATTGGGTAATAAATTGAGGGTCTATAACGAACAGGTTTTTCCCCTTTAAGAGTTGAAATTGTAAGATCTTGATGTAAAAAATATTTTGGTGCATAGTCCCTCATATTTAAACACCATGGCTAAAATATTAGAGGGTGGAAAAATAATAATCCTCTCAATGGTCAATTAATTTAATTTTCTGGCAAAACTAAATTAAAATCCTAAAAAAGAAATTTAATTAACTAGAGTCAAAATTAAAAGTCCTAAAGAAATTAAATTCTCCAAATAAAAAAATTTGTGGGTCCTAAAGAAAATAATTTTTGGAGGTCCCCCGCCATGGGAATATTGAAAATTTCAAAGAAAAGTGGACAGTCGAACCTTGGTGGTTAAGTCAAAATCAATTTTTTGAGGAGATTAGCTCAAAATAATTATTTTTGAGCTAATAAAAAATGAATTGAATGAGAAATTCAAAAATTCCTCAAAAGTAAAGATTCAACAATGGAGATTAAAAGATAATCAAACATTTATCAACGATCGATATTATTTTGATGGGGATCAAACCAACTAGTTGTTATTTTCCATTTATTTATCTATAAATTAGAAGCCATTTGCTTCTCAAATCATCCGATCATTGGATCGTGTACTGGCTCTCGAAGTTCTCTTGTAATTTTTCTGGAATAATAATAATGCAAAAGTCCTTGGGGTTTTCATTGATGGTGGTGTTTCTCTCCTACTTCTTATGGTAATACTATTCATAATGCTCTACTGAATAATATTTTAGAAGTTGTTCATCATTATCTTTTGTTTAATAACGTATTACACAAGTACATTGCATTGATCACTGGATCTAAGGTAGCATTTTAATTTAATTGAATTAGCAGGTATCTCTAATCCCTGAGGATTATATTGCTATTTTATGAATCTATTGATCTGACAATTTGAACTCGAGTGTGCAAAGATCTTTTTATATTCGAAAACCTGGGCGTGAAGGGAAGTCCTCTATTGGACCAACCAACTCCCAAGGCATAAGATCTGAAGAGTCTTCCTTATTGAATCCCAAGACTTATCTAACAAAGACTTTCTTGTAGGGCTTCTTGACTAAGGCCTCATCTAAATTATTCATCTCCAAAAATCTTTAACTTATTTTAAAGAAATTTAAAATATCTCTTTGCTATTTCTAGAGCTACTCTAGCTGATCTATGGGCGAAGGTGTCCTCATACCCATAGATTAGATTTGTAGACTAAACTTGTAAATATTTAAAAATAATATCTTGTAAACATTTTATTTTTTTCAATATTTGTTTTAAATATATCTTAAAAATATTTGTAAAGCTTGTTAATAACATTTGAAATATTTTATTTTATTATTTTATTTTAAATTTAAATTTTATGTTCTTATTTTGTAAATATTTTATTTTATCATTTATAAATATTCCAAATATTTCCTTTAAACTATATATATATATATATATATATATATATATATATATATATATATATAGATATAGATATAATTCTTATGTCCCTTCCTTTATAATTCGTAAAAACTCTTAGGAAAACAACTAAAATTTTGAAAGGGGCCATTGAATTTGCTTGCAAATCTGAAAGAGGCTTCCTAATTGCAGCATTTGATCTATTGATTGGCAGAGAAAATCAAATTTTCTGGTGATCGTCCTCAAATTTCTGGAATCAAATTAATTTTTCTAAAGGTGGCTGCAAAAAGCAACTTCTATTTTGGAGACTCTCTCTTTCACCATGATCGAAAAAAAATTCCTATGTTTTGTGCATATTCTTTTCATCTGAAGCAACTAGGGTTTTCATCATAGTTACACAGGTACCACTCCTAGGCACTGGAGAGCACGTACCCCAAGATCCCCCGCTCTTGGGAGCTTGGGAGCTGGTAGGAAATGCTCCAAAACTGCCAGGAGCTTCAACGGGTACTTTAGAGCTTTTCGAGAGCTTCACTGCAACATATTTTTGACGTTTTGGGAGCTTCATTGCAATGAATAAGTGAAAACTTAGGTGTATTTGACGCTGCCAGCTTGGGTGCTACTTACACTGATGGAACTGTGAGAAGGGAAGGGTATGCCACTGGGTTTAGATCTGGATATGGATTTGGAACTAAGAGAAACAACCTATTTATGGAAAGCCCTTCTATCCAAATGAAGATGAGGCACCTAGCCAATCCTTATATGTGTCATTGGAAAGTTATTCATTCTCCTCATATTTGCAGATAACGGATGGATATAAAGCATTTAGGCAGATCGTTGACCACTAGCATATCGTTCATGACTGAATGGACAAAAGATGGAATACTTGAGAAGAAAAAAAATCATTGAAATTATGAAATGTAAATATTATTAAAAAACATTTTTTAATTTAATTTTCATATTTATTTAAGTATAAAATATCTATTAACTTAGAAATTTATAATTTTATTATACAAACTATCTTTAAAATTAACATTGGTTTTAAACTCTATTTTTTAATTTATTAATATATATTTTATGTTTTCTTATCTCTATTATAATTATATGTAATTTATGTATATGTGTGTGTGTGTGTGTGTGTTTAATATTGGTGAGGTTACATCATGGGTGAAGAATTGAACCAGTGACTTAACATATAGCGTTGCATGAAATCGCCTAATAATCGAGTAATAACAACCCTTTTTCCAGTTTGGGAGCTCTACATGTTTGTTTGCTGGGAAGAAATTTGATTGGCAAATTGTTGATGGGTTAATATTTTGAATTTTTTTGGCAGTGTTTCAAAATTCAGCCTTTTACATATTTCTTTGCAAGATGGAATTTGATTGGCAAGTTTTGGATGGAAATAAATTAATTATGATTTTTTAATATATATTATATTATCGCTCCCACCCTGACATTTCCTGTAAATTTGGGCAAAACTTCTAGATGTGTTAGATACTCGTTCCTACATATCGAAAGTAGTTACGTACTGCAAACCTGTGCAACACAAGTTTTCATTGTTTTAAATTCAGATTTTTGTAAGGACACAACTTTATTAAATAAATAAATCTCTTTACTGAAGATTTGCTTCAAATCTCTTTCCATTATTCACTTGTGGTTCTAACGAAAACTTTGCAGTTCAAAAAACAAATTTCTTTTTTGTGAGATCTTGAGTTTATTTATCTATAGGGCGGCAATCATTATTGATTAAATATCTTATCTTGTCGTAAGAACTTTTAGAGGGAATTCATTATTAAAATTTGAAATAATTTCTGAAGGATATCTCCAATTGAGTTGGTGAAACTCACTCTAACAACTGATCTTTGAGGAAGCTGAATTCTTTTTTATTTTGGGGTTCTTTTGGAAATTTGAGGGCCTAAAATTCTGAAGCTGTGTTCATTTTCTAGACGTTCTCTCCTTGGCCGCAAAGCTCTCATTCAACCATTACAAAATTTCTTTATTGTTTACATGTTTAAGGGAAGATTCAAAATTGATTTGTTACATAATGCTCGGAAAATTATAGATTCAATTTTTGGGAGCCGCTTTCAATATTTCCCTTTCTCGTGAGGCTCTCATTTCTCTTATGCATATATCCTCTCTCTCTGGACTTATAGTTTCTAGCACAAAATTTTCCTTCTTTTGGAAGGAGAGCAAAACTACTTTGCACAAGTTTCATTTGATTGTGGGAGAAATTATTTCAATTTAATATTGTAAAATCATTGTAAAGAATTTTTCTCATTAAGGTTTTGAGGAGGGGTATTAAAGCTCTATTTGTAAGCCCTTTCAAAAAGAAAATTTAAATCCCTCCTACCTTTGTCTAAAGAGGACTTTTGTGGTGGTGACTAATTTTTGGACTTAGTTTTCATTTTACTTCTTACTTCTAGATCTAACTTCTAACTTTTTCATTGCATGCACATTGCATTTTAGATCAAATCCCTTTGGCTACTTAATCTATTGCATTTGAATAGTCTATGCCTTCATTTCACTCGCAATTTTAAATTTTAAGAAGTCCCTTTCTTCTTTGATTAACAATCTCAATTTGTGCTTTAATTCTCACTTGGTTTCATTATCATAATATAACATAAGTGAAGAACATTTTTAAGCATTTTCCATTAAAAGCATTTTGAGATATTGTTTCAACTAATCAAATCTTGTAATTTTGGGCTTAAATTATTGAATCATAAGTGGATGGGTATCTAGATATATCTTAAGTGTTCCTTTTAGAAGCATCATTCTTGAAGTTGATATCTCATTGAAGAATTTGCATCTCACATAGATTAGTCTTGCATTTAACTCATCCAACATCATCCCTCTTGCCATATTATTGAATTGTGAGCATATCTTTACTTATAAACTTTCCACTTACTTGTACTTGTTCCTCATCGTTCGTTGCAATTGCTATATCTCATTGAGGCATATTTCTAAAGTACAAGCTTCATTTATCTCGCAAGTTATATTCCTCTGCTTATATTTCAATATCCTCCATACTAACATTTGTCTTGCAGTATTACTTGTCATGTAACTTGAAACATTATCTCTTGGAAGTGTTACATCTTTATTGATCAGTGTTATTAAGGCACTGGTCTTTATTTGTTTATCTAGCTATTGCCTTATCAATCTAATTGAGATTCATCTTGTGAACATATACACTGACCATCTCATAATCGCACTTGTCAAATAATACTTAATTCATGTTACAGAAAGAAGTAGTTGCCTTGCCCTTATTCTCCTAAGACTTGTTGTTCCAACAAGTTTGCCCTCGTCATCATCTTTAGGGACTAACCCCCCTTGACTTAGCTAGGAAAGAGTCTAAACGGAGTGAGTAGGGATTAGAATGACAACCCCTACTTTGAGTGTTGCACCTTAGGTGTCCACTTTGGGCGAAAACAAGTTCAGAAAGACCTAGAAACATCCAAAGCACAAGTCGGCACTGGCAGTGTCAAGTCAGTCTAAAGGAGGGAATTCGACCCCTTGGAAAGGCTATATAAAGGAGCAGATTCGACCTCATTTGACTCACTCTCACTCACAAGTTCAATCTCAAGAAAGAAAATTTGATATGTAGCCACGAAGCAAGAAGACAAGAAGAGCGAAGGTCTAGAAGAAGGAAAAGAAGGAAGAAACTTGTTTTTAGGCTCTATCTCTCTCTCATGTGCGATGAATTAGGGTTTTTGCAGCTTCCAAGAAGGTCGCTATTGTAGGTTGAGTTGCAGTGGGACGAGTCACAGTATCAAGTTGTTGGGAGAAGGAAAATCTACTTGGACCTTGCTGACCTTGGGAGGACCTTTCTTGCTCAAAGAAGGATCTCTTGAAGAAGCTGAAATCGAAGTTGTAGGACAAAGTTGCAAGACGAAGTTGTAGGGTCAAATTTGCAAGACAAAGTTGCAAGGTTGAAGTTGTGAGGCTAAGTTGTAGGATGAAGTTGCATGGTCGAAGTTGCAGCTAGAAGTTGGTTGGTGCAAGATTGAGCTCTAGTATTGGAAGGGCTAATTTGGTACTTGGAGGAGGACTTAGTCTAGGGTTTGGGTCCTTACTATATAAATGGAAGCAGATTTTATAAGAAGAGAAGAATTTTTCCTGGTTTTCCCCTTGGAGGGGTTTTGCCTAACTTTTAGCCCAATCTCTCTGTCCATTGTTTTTACTGTTTTACACTTGATATTTGTTTGATGAGAAAGTTCTAATGAAGAAACACAAGAAGATCAATAAAGTTCACAAGCAAGTATTAAGGTTAAGGAAAATTGGAATTAATTGCTACCATATTGCAGTTTCCAACACCTTAACCCTTCACGGCTAACCCAAGTGAAGTCGCCCCCATTTTACTGATGACCACATGGTTGAAATGGTGTTTCTAGTTTGACATTTTGAGTGATTCGGCTTGGCTTGATTTGAAGGTTGCAATAGACCTTCTCTCTGCAATGGAGGATGTGGGACATTCCCTTGGGGAGCACAAATGCATCATGAATTATGAGACTTCCATGAAGAATGATCGCCATGGCCAAAGAGGTAAGCATACATGAGAAGATAGTGTATGTGGGGAACAAATAAGTGTGCCAAGATAGAAGCAAAAGGAGGAACTTACAAGAAGAAATCGCTTTTACAAGGCTTTAAACAATAAGTGTTCCTTTAAATCATGTGTCTTAATAGGTCCACTATTGATTTGGGGTAGCATCGGATGTGCTCTTGCCACGAAATTTAGTGGAGAGGTTGGGGCACATGAAATCTCCAATACCCAGAAAGGGTTTGGGCAGATTCTAAACAGATCATGAGATATTAAAATAATTGATATTTTTAATGGAGTCCCTATGTCTAAACTTAGGGAAAATAAAATATTAATGTGTATTAATATGAATCTGTGTTAGAATGGTCCAGAAGACATGGATCAATCCAGATCTAATCTTAGCCATTGATTAGGGACTTAATCTCGGCCGTTGATATGTCAACAGGAAAAGTATAAGAGGAGGCTTGAGGGTCACTTGGAGAACACACCAAATGATCAGTCATTCTATTCTTTGGAGCGGGGTTTGCTAAGAGAGAAAGAATCAGTGATCGAGAGAGCAGCTAAAGGGGCATTGACTACAGAGAAACATATAAGGCAGAGATTGTGCCAGGAGAGTAGTGTAGCAGCCAAGAGGAGTGATGCAGAGCCAGCAAGGGCTCACGTAGGGCCACGCAGAGGCAACCAAGTGCTGCACAGAGCACCAGAGAGGCCAGCGTGTTTGACGCAGAGGCCCAAATAGGTGACATAGGGCCTCCCTGGGGCTGAAGCAGGGCCATTGTGAGACAGAGAGGGGCGGACACAATCCAGATTGGGCAGACGTCGGGGTTGCAGAGTAGTTTTGTGTTGAGGAGCTACCGAAAGGTTTTTCCAGGGTTTCAGCAAGGAGATTGCTCTCAAATTGTGAGGTATAGCTGCTAAGGAAATTCTCTATTGGGTAGGCCAGTTTCGACACCCAGATCGTACTCTGATATTGCTTAATAAGAAAACCCTTAGATAGCTGCACTGGTTTTCCCACATTGGGTTTTTCCGAGGACATTAGTCCAAAAATAATGGTGTCATGTGGTGTGTTTGTTCTTGTTTCTTTTAGTTGTTGATCTGTAATATGTTGAGCATGCACTGGTGTTTATTTTTAGTATTTACTTTGTAAATAACTTGTTAAAGAAAAATAACAAGTAGGTAGGAATAAATCAGAAAAAGTGCATGAAGGGTTTCTAAACTAAGTAAACTTAGAAACTTCAACATGGTAGCAGAGCGTGATTGCAGATCATAGGAGGACTAAAAGACATCAGCCGAGCGAAGCAATAGTAGCAGAAAACAGTGGTCCCAAGGTGACAGAAGTTGTATCTAGCAGCGCAGAAGCTAAGAAGTGTGACGCAGAACCAACCAAAGCCACGCAGAAGAAGTTGGGAGCTGCGCAGAGCCTCCAAGAGGCCAGCGTTGCTGTCGCAGAGAGCCAGAGGGCTTACGCAGGGCATCCCAGGGCTGACGCAGACCCATCTGGGGTGATGCAGAGCCAGCGTGAGGCAGAGGGGAGCTAACACAGTTCACAGAGAGGCAGTTGCTGGAGCCTAGAAGGTTGCAGAAATATTGCAGAGTGGAGATGGTGAGGTACTGTAGTTAGATCAGTACCTGACAGAGCAGGGCCAGAGGAGTTGTTACCGAGGGTTTCTAGCCGAGGAACCTGGATCAACAATGTAGTTGCATAAATCAGAGTAAGGGGCATCTCGACAAGCAGCAGAAGGATTTCTAAGAGGGAAATCAGGACTCAGAGGGAGTCCAGAAGAGAACTTCTAGACAGGAAGTAGAGACTCAGAGGAGTCGAACAGAGAACTTCCAGGAGGGAAGTAGAAGAGCATCATGGCACTACACAGGGTAAGAGACCAGGATAGACTGGATAGAGCATCAAACTTCGCAGTCTGAAAGGCCAAAATCTTATCAGTACTTGACAGGAATCGTGTCAAGAACTTCGCCTTGAAGATTATAGCTATCCTAGTCAACCCCAATGATAACAACAAGTACGAAGAGGTGATAGCGAGGGCCAAGTGCATTATCCTTGACGGTGTCAAGGATCATGTGGTACCACATATAGCAGAGAAGGAAATGGCAGTTGAGATGTGGGAAGCTCTCAAGAACCTATACAAACGTACTTTTGTGCAGAGAAGAATTCTGCTTGAGAACCAGATGAGGTCGTACCAAATGAAGAAGGGTTAATTGATTGACACCTTCCTCGGAGGACTGAATGAGATTTGAGACCAGTTAACTGCTACAGGAGTGACACCGGATCATGAGCTTATGGTGAGGACAGCCTTGAATGTTGTCTTAGAAGATTGGGAAGTGTTTGTCCAGAGTATCCTGGGCAGAGGGACTCTCCCACCTTGGGACGAGATGTGGGCAGCTCTTCACCAAGAAGAGATCAGACAACAGTCGAAGACAGGTAGCAGTAGCAAAGGGATCAAGGTCAAGTAGGAGAAGGAGGATGTGGCCCTAGCATCTGAGGGAAAGCAGGAGAAGCGGAAGAAGAAATATCTCTCCAAGATCAGGTGCTTCCACTGTGGGGAGATGTGTCATTATGCGACCTAGTGCCCAAGGAAGAAGAGTAAGGGAGAGTCTTCCGAGACTAAGGCAGCGCTAGCACGGGCAAAGAAGGAAGTTTTGACAGATGATGACTGTGTTGTGAGTGCACACACACCACTTGAGTGAAAGTGGGGAGACATCGAGCTGTAATCAGGCAGACTACATTCGATGAGGGGCAGGATCCTTGAGGTAACCGGCCTCTTGGATTAAACCTTGCTACGGGAGCCCCGACGAAGAATAGCAGGACTGGCTGAGTGGGTAGAGATAGATGCGGATGGAGCGGCAGAGAGAGCTACAGTGCAAGAGTCTCGAGACAACGCAAGCTAGCACGCTGCAGTAGTGCGAGAGGCATAGGAGTGTTGCACCAGTGCAGGATGGCACAAAGAGGTGTGCAACGGCGCGAGATGTAGGGAGTTGTTGCAGTAGCACAGAGGTCAAAGAGGGAGCACTTGTCAGCAGCAAAGGGAGCTTCAACATCAATGGGTGTCTCTAGCCCAACAGGGAGGTCAATTGGGAGATCAGTTACTTACTTCTCAGTAATTGAGTTGCAATGCAGCAGTGGGCAACAAGATGCAACATGATGAGAGGAGGTGCAGTGTGGATGCAGTTTTGGGAGAAAGGACCAGCAACAACATGGATGCAGAGGGAGTTGTCATACAGATGCAGCAGTGACAGTGGCAGAACCATGGGCAACAGTACAGGAGGCAGTAGTGTAGAGGATGTTGGGAAGGAAGGCCTAGCATCAACATAGGTACCAATGCCAGATGATCAGAGTAATACTCAGTGAGGAGTATTGCTAGAGTGCAGTCCTCGCTAAGAGGTAGTGTTGATTTGGGGTAGCATCGGATGTGCTCTAGCCACAAAATTTGGTGGAGACGTTGGGGCACATGAGATCTCCAATACCCAAAAAGGGTTTGGGCAGATTCTAAACAGATCAGGAGATATTAAAATTAATTAATATTTTTAATAGAGTCCCTAAGTCTAAACTTAGGGAAAATAAAATATTAATGTGTATTAATATGAATCTGTGTTAGAATGGTCCAAAAGACATGGATCAAGCCAGATCTAATCTTAGCTATTGATTAGGGACTTAATCTCGTCTGTTGAGATGTCAACAGGAAAAGTATAAGAGGAGGCTTGAGGGTCACTTGGAGAACACACCAGATGATCAATCATTCTATTCTCTAGAGCAGAGTTTGCTAAGAGAGAAAGAATCAGTGATCGAGAGAGAAATTGAAGGGCATTGAGTACAGAGAAACAGAGAAGGCAAAGATTGTGTCGGGAGAGCAGCGCAACAGCTAAAGGGAGTGACGCAGAGCCAGCAAGGGCTCATGCACGGCCACACAGAGGTAGCCAAGTGATGCGCAGAGCACTAGAGAGGCTAGTGTGTCTGACACAAAGGCACAAAAAGCTAACGCAGGCCCTCCCTGTGGCTAACGCGGGCCAAGAAATGCTGAAGTAGGGCCAGCGTGAGACAGGGAGGGGCTGATGCAGTCCAAATTGGGTAGACACTAGGGTTGCAGAGCAGTTTTGTGCTGAGGAGTTGCCAGAAGGTTTTTCCGGGGTTTCAACAAGGAGACTGCTCTCAAACTCTGAGGTATAGCTACTAAGGAAATTCTTTGTTGGGTAGGCTAGTTTCAACACCCATATTGTACTCTGATATTGCTTAATAAGAAAACCCTCAGATAGCTGCACCAGTTTGCCCACATTGGTTTTTTCCGGGGACATTGGTCTAAAAATAATGGTGTCGTGTGGTGTGTTTGTTCTTGTTTCTTTTAGTTGCTGATCTGTACCATGTTGCGCATGCACTAGTGTTTATTTTTAGTATTTACTTTGTAAATAACTTGTTAAAGAAAAATAACAAGTAGGTAGGAATAAATCAAAAAAAGTGCATGAAGGGTTTCTAAACTAAGTAAACTTAGAAACTTCAACATCCACCTCAATGATGCTTGTTGCCTCAAAATCTAGTAGGTCTTCTAAGGGGAGTTCACAAGGCAAAAGATAAACTAAGGGACAACAATATGAGGTGCAGCCCACTTCACCACAACCACTACCTCCTACTCCTTTATGGACTTTCACCACTAGGGAGACTTCACTTTAGTACGTCGCCTAAATAGGTATCTCAAGTACAAGGAACAAGGTGACCAGATAGGCCTATGGAGGACAACTCTACTTAAGAACAAGGCTTAACATGCATGATAGGACAAATTACATCCTCCAATATGCCTAATTAGGGCACAACATGATCTAGGGCTTGAGAGGTAGCAAGCCAAAATGTCTCACCTAGAATCAAAAGGCCAAGAAAAGGCTTTTGAACAATGTATACCTTCAACCTATGGAATGAGAAGCCTTCAAGAAACCCCAAGTTGAAGCCTAGGGAAAAAATCTACCTAGGGCAAGAGATTTTAGCCCTAATATGGATGAATTATCCACTAAAAGGAGTTGATTTTGAGGCAATCACCTCTCCTTCAAGTGTTGAATCCATCCAAATGCCAACGATTTCAACCCTAGTTGAAATTTGTACCCTAGTCCTAGCTAGCGACTTATCCTTGAGGGGTCGAAAATCATATTTAAGGAGAGAAACTGAAGTTTAAGTTTCTGGATGATCAACAATGTGACGAAGGCTAGTGCCTAGTCCTTGGGGTGATGGAGTCTATGGGATTGTAAAATTGCTAGACCATGCCAAGGAGTAAGGAAATATTGAAACCCTAGGTTTCAAAATACTAGCTCAACAGTGCATGAAGCGGGGAGGAAAAGGGGATGTTTTGGAAGCAGGGACGCGGAAGTGTCATTTTCTAAAAATCTAGGAAGCGAAGCGTCTTGAAAGCGTCTACTATATATTCAAAACAAACATCCCAAATACCAAATTAGTCATAGAAAACATGAAAGCATGCATATTTTTACATAAATCAAGATAGATATGGCATCCATGATTCCATTGTACATCAATGACTAATTATTCGAGCATCAACCATCTATATTCTAGCAATTACAAACGTACATCAAATTTTTAAGCATATTATCTAGCAAGTGAGCAACTATCAATATTAATCATGTCCAAAATTCAAATAATAAATAGGCCCCTTGGCCACCACCAAGACAAAAAAGTTCAAATTCACAAGCCTACATGTCTAATGATTAATCTATGACAAAAGTACTAAATTGTGAATATATCTACTAATCTCTCCTCCTTCCACCAAGAAGAGTACATGGCAATGGGCCTCCACGTGGTGTCAATGAAGAAGATCGTGCATGTGGAAGTTGTGGCACTGAAACTGATGAAGACGAAGCCCCTGTTGTTGGTGTTGAACCATGGAACTTACGAACAAAGGGACCAAATTGGGGTGGCATCTCAACTCGGTCATCATCATCCTAGAATTGCTCAAAAAAAGTCATACCAAAAAAAACCACTAGTTAACAAAAAAATTAAAAACGGGAATTAGAGAAATGCTTTATAAGCAAAATTGACACATTTGAATTCAATGGACATACCACTTATTGACTGGATTTTGAAATTCATACCACAATGGACATGCTTGGATAAGAGCGTCCTCTAATTGCTCTAATCACAACACTCCATCCTCCAAATTAGGCTCTTCTGGATTCTTGTCCCAAACCTTAAGGTCTTTATTAGTCTTTGCATCATCACAGTAATGGGACAACAATCGCAAGTTGGAATGAACATAAACCAAGCTCTCTGCCCAGTCTAAACTCAACATCTTCCTTTTAATATTGTGGATGATAGAATAAGAGCTCCAACACCTCTCTGCAGAAGAAGTGTTTACCACCTATGTTAGCACCCGCAATGCCAAAGTCTGTAGAAGTTGAGTAGCACCTCCATGCATGTTCCACCACTCAAGAGAAGAAAAATTCTCTCGATCTCTAATTGCATGCATGCTCCCAAATGGACTAGTGCTAAGCATATAGTTGCTCAAATGTTTCCATATGATGGCAGCCTCCTCCTCATCAGGGACTAATTTATCCAATGCAATGATATATTTTTCTAGAACCTCTGGATCTAGGTATGGTTTCGTCGTGCTCCCCCCCCCATGTGTTGATGTTGAAATCCATGATGGATGATAGTATTTAGGTGTCAAAACATATGCTAATGCATGTAATGGAACATTTAGCATTTACGATTGGTTTTCCACCTTTGCACAAATATAATTGTACAGGGTGATATCTCTAGGCTCAACAATGTCTTTAATATCCCCCAGCATGCTACCATTTTCTCATACACCTCCCTAATTATTGGTCGATCTGAATCTGCAAACTTGATCATGTAATAAATTGGTTTGGTGATTTTTAAAACATATTTAACTCGTGACCAAAACAACATGTCAAGAATTTGAAAATTTCCTAATCGAACAAGTCAGAAATTGTAATGCAATAAACCGATTTGCATTACCTACTTGTTTTCCTCATTTAACAAGTTATTTTCTAAAATGTTCAGAAAATATTAACGCAAATACACTGCAACCTACACCAATATACAGATCAAGTACTGAAAAATAAATGAGGCAAACACAAAGGGCACTTATTTTTGGACTAAACATCCCCGGAAAAACCCAATGCAGGAAAACCAGTGCAACAACTCGAAGGGTTTTCTATTATTAAGTAGAAGTTTTGAATACAAATGTTGGTTTCCCTCCCAGCAAACCAGTGACAAAGAAATATAATGGTAGAAAACTTGAGTGAGTTTTACCTCGCTTCACCTGACAGATTCTGGTTGATCTGACAGCAAAACTGGCTCACCCCGACTACAACTGCATTGCCCCTTCGCAGTCACTGTGTGGGCCTGCGTGGAGCTCTTTGAGGCTTTACGTCAGCTCTTTTGCCCATTGTGTTAGCTTTCCCTAGCAGTTCTGACACTCTGCATGGAAGGCAACTCTCTCCCTCTGTGATGGCCCTTCTAGATCTGCGTGGGCCTAGACTGGCCCAACATCAGCGCTCCTGGCTACTGTGCTGCCTCCACAATCTTCTGTCCACCTCTCTGTCTGTATTCCCAAATTATCACTGCCCCTGAGCTGCAAGATCTGCCTAATCGATTTCCCTCCTGAGAACTCCTCACCTCAGCAAATCGATTTCCTCAATCTCTCTGTGTTTTTTCTCCAATTGACCCCAAGCCTCCATTTATACTTTTCTTGTTGAGAAATCATCGGCTGAGATTAAGTCTCTAATCAACGGCTAAGATTAAATTAGACTTGATCCTCATCTTAGAAGCTTCTCACCCATATTTTCATTAATACCCATTAATATTTTAACTTTCCTAAGTTTAGACATAGGAACCTCATTAGAAATATTAATTATTTGAATAAAATACAATCCGGGTGGAATTTCTCCAAACGATTTCTAGGTCTTGGAGATCTCATGTGTTCTAGCCCTTCCACAAAATTTCAGAGAGATCACATCCGATGCTACCCAAAAAATCAACAAAGAATAGTTTCCTTGGCTACATTAGCACCATCTCTATCAGTGTTAATTTCCTCCCAAGATTCAGAGGTCACCATATTAGTTAAAACTTGTCTCACCTTCACTAGCCACCTAAAGGTGACGTAATAACTTGCAAATCTTGTTTTCGCAAGTTTAAGCAACTGCAACTTGGAGTAAGTGCCATAAAAGTAGTTTGCCCTTGTATGCCCTGCGATAAATTTAATGAGTTGCTTCCCTCTCTTGTAAAGCTCATTAATCCACCCACATTCTTTATGCTTCACAATATCATGCATCAAAAGGTTCAATGTGTGCACCAAGCACCCAGACCAAAAGATGTGTGGATGAGCATGCTCAATAACGTTTCCCGCTGCCTTACAATTTATTGCATTATCTGTGATCACTTGAACCACATTATTCGGACCAACATCTCTTATTGATTGCAATAGGAGATTTGCAATGTTTTGGGAAGTTGCACTGATGGAGTAGGAGTCATGACATGTAATAAATACTACACCACTAGTAGAAACATCAAGAACATTTATCAAATGTTGGTTTCCAATATTTGTCCACCCATCTGATACAATGGATACCCCACAATCCACCCACTCATTTGTAAAATGTGTCAAAGCTCTTTGAACCTTTGCTTTTTCTCTTTCTAATAACATTGTTCTAACTTTCTCATAGTTGGGTGCCTTGTATCCTTTTGGGGCTTCATTGATGGCCTTTACCATTTCATGCCAATAGGTAGAGCGAAGAACATTGAATGGTACACTACAAGCACAAAGAAATCGTACTATCTTTCCATCCACATCATCCCTCCCAACAACATTCAGGAAATCCCCTATTGTTCTTTTACCTCCAGAGCTTGCAGAAGTACCATGAGGAGATGAGCTACCAAATCTAGAGGTTGCACTTGATTCTGACTGAGTTTTTTGTTTCTTGCTTTTTTGTTGTGCAACCTCCTCTATTTGGATGTATTTTCTTGTTTGTTCATCTAAAATGTTTGGGCAAATTTGTATCCCCACAACGCCCTTTTTATCATCACTATCCATCAACCCACAAAGATGCCTCCTCACACAGGTATATGAACTACTAAATGGTTTTCCTCCATGACAACCATGAGGGCACAAAAAGTTGTAGCTTCCACCACCTTTTCCCCCTTCAAGTTTGGTCACATAGTTCCACAAGGGTGTCAATGCAGCTTTCCCCTCCAGTGTTTCAGTGTTCCCCTCAAGTTCATCCCCTTACTCTTCAAACCCTTTTTCCTCATCATATATTGGGTCACTCATATGGGGAACACTATCCTCTTGTTCTTCTTCCCTTGTATTCCTACTCCCACTTGCCATCATGAAAACCAAAAGTGGAATGATACATAGAAGCCAAAAGAACACCATCTTGGAATATGAATATAGGTGGTGGACAACCTACAATTAAATGAGCAAAAAGAAAGAATGGAAAAGAGTAGGAGAGGGAGGAGTAAAACAAAAGACAATGACAAAAAAATGAGGGAGTTTGGGGTTTGCACTACCCTCTTTAGCTCTTGTATATGGAAGCCCTTCTTTACTCCTCCAAGCTCCTCCTCCTTCTCCTAGCTCCTCCTTCTTCACTCCTCCAAGCTCTTCTTAAGTCTCTCGTCTCTTCTCCAAGCTCTCCTCAAGTCTCTCCTCTCTTCTCCAAGCTCACAAAAAATACAAGTGAGCAAATGAGAGGTGAAAGAACCTTTAAATCCCTTCATTCCCTTCCCTAACCCAACTTAGACCCACCCCCAAACACTAGATAAAAATAAAAAATAAAAACAAGAAAACATTTTTGTGGGGCCGCATGGTGGAACCGACCCGCTGCCCACAAAGTCGGTCGCAATTCGTACAGATCCGGCCCTGAAATGCAGCGTTTTGGTCGAATGATCCTCCGCCCTAAACGCATCCTGGCAATTCCAAAACGTGGATCGGGTCGGATGGTTCCACAGGGCAGGAAGCGACTTTTACGGCCTGATCCGCATTTCATAATTCTCGGGAGGCGTTTCAAGCAGCAGATCACCCACAGATCCGTACGGGTTGCGTTTTAGGGTTTAGATCCCGGGGGGTTGTTCGTGCAACACTGTCCTAGCTATCACTTTTGTGAGAGAACGAAATCAATTGGGAGCTAGTTTAAAGATTCACCAATGGGATTGTCATTCACACCCTATAAGTAACGCATGCAATGCTCTCATCTAGATTACATACATGATTTTCAACAATAACTAGCATAGTGTTGCGGGGGAGCGCCCCTGCCCACCCCCCCCGGATCCCGCTCCCAATCCGCGCTCTAGGTGGGAGCGACTCAGGAGCAGGTCAGGAGCATGCTCCCTAAAAAAAATTTCGCTCCTTGCCTTTTCAGGAGCGTTTTGCCCTTTTTGCAAACTTTTTTTTTGTAATAATGTTTGAAATGCAATTTTTTTTAAAGAAACAAATAATTTTTGAGTGGGGCAGCTTAATGATCAAGTCTAGGCCCT
>APFE031350376.1:57188-96142 GCA_000404065.3 Pinus taeda
GCAATGTTTCCATTGAATTTTGTCATGTATTAGGGTAATGGAACTCGTATTTAATCAAGAGCACCAATCCCTCTATGTACCTTGATGTTAGTGACATTGGTTGTCGAACTCCTCCATCATGACCCTCCTAAAACTATACACATCACTCAAACAAAATCTTAACTTGACATGCTATGCTTTTTCTATCTTATGTTAATGCTTAGAGGGTGATATTAATGACAAAGATCCCTATACAGATACAAAGGTAACGACAAAGATACCTCTGGATATTAATGCTTAGAGGGTGATATTAATGACAAAGATCCTGATTTTCCAACAAGACTAAAAAATTAGACATTTCTTGTGGTCGCAAGAGGCCCAAGCATAAGAAATAGATAATGGATTTACTTCTATTTTCTAGTTTCTAGTAGCTTTTATAACTATTGACTCTTTCATATTTATTATGATATTTTTTTAAACAATATATGACAATTTAAGTTTGAAGTTAGCAATTATAACTCATTAGTAATGAATTATGAATATGATGATCATCAAAGTTGAAAGTTGTTTCATTTCATTTCATTTTATAACATTTCATTTCATGTTAGTTATTATTTGTTGTAATGGTTACACTTAGCTTACAAGTACAACTTTGGTGATCAATGATGATAAATATTATATATTGAATTTTGAAAGCTTGAAACTTTAAGATTGATGAATCATGAGACTCAATATGTTGTATGTTACTATGTTACTAACTTGTGGACGTGATTGATGAAGATTATAACTTCTCGATGATTGTTGTTATATGGTTCAATCTATGTTTTTTTATGTTTTTTATATCTAATTCATCATTCTACATGTTTTTGTTGACATATATGTATCAAAATATAAAAAATATATATATTAAATAAAAGACGCTCCGGGATTTGCTCCCAAACCGAGAGCTTCTGAAAATGTCACTCCCGCTCCCCGCTTTCACTCCCGCTCCCAAGTAACACTGAACTAGCACAATAGAAACCCTAGATAATTAACCATTCCATACATTAGACACAAGATACACAAATTTATCAAATCCAAGGCACACTTACAAGATAGAATGCATGAACAAACCTTTATTGTTGTAAAATGGCATCTAAAAGACCAAAGAAATAGCTCCAAATACCAAAGTACACCATAGAGTCACATCTCCATAAGATACAAGAAGGTCGAAAATCTCCAAGAGGGCCGAAAACAATCATAAGTGATGGTGATCCAATACAATGAGCCTATCCTCTATTTATATGAGGATTTGGACTAATAATTAGCCTAACAAAGCCCCTAAAACAAGTTTGATGCTAAAATGTACTTGGGTTACAAGCCAGCCCACTAGCTTTATAAAAATATGCCCTAATTTGCCACACATGTGAGATGTAAGCTCTCTAATGTTAACGTCATTCATCAAAGATGCTGCAATGTCCAAGGGTGATGAGCTGTCCACAAAGGTGTAGGTGCCTATGAAGTCCAAGATTTGAGGGTTGACCCTCAAATTCGCCTCATTGTCTCTTGTGGGGTCCAAAGATCCAGGCGAGGTACCACATAGCGATCTTCATGGGTCTCCAAATGTTAAATTAGGCCTCCTCTTCTCCAGCATTAGGGCTTCCTCTGGTGCAACAAGCCCTCCCTAGTCTATTAGTGTGAGACCACCCTCATTGGGCTCTAAATCAGCTGCTTCCCATCCAGGGTTTCGAGGAGCGACTCCCCACCTTCAAATTGCTCATAGAGCATGCTCTGAGCGGGAGCGACCTAGCAATGCGCTCCCTAAATTCGCTCTTGCCACACTCCCGCAAAAGACAAAATAGCTCCATGGTTTTTTGTGACATTCTCCTTTATCTTCCATTTTCATCCTTTTACTTAAATTTTAACATTAACATGAAATGACTTAGGATGTTTGAGAGTCGTTCCAACCTCACTGGATTTCATACGGAGAAAGTAGAATTTAGATCTCACTCAAAATCCAACAGACTTATCAGTTTTTCATGATTTTAGGATTGGGGGGATTGCAATGTTTCCATTGGATTTTGTCATGTACTAGGGTAGGGTATGGGACTCGTATTTAATCAAAAGCACCAAGCCCTCTATGTACCTTCATGTTAGTGACATTGGTTGTTGATCTCCTCTATCATCACCCTACTAAAAATGTACCCATCACTCGAACAAAATCTTGACTTGACATGCTACATTCTTTTTATCTTATGTTAATTTCTTAGAGGGTGATATTAATGACAAAGATCCCAAGATAGGCAATGATTTTGATGATATGTAGCTATTTGTTGTAGCATGGATGCTAGAGGCCATCTAGAGCCTATTTGTTGATGTATTTTCAGGTCATAGATGGATTACACTCTATGTTATTTTGGTTGTGTGCACCCTTATATGCTATATAAATGAGAACTTGTAACATGTGTATGTGGTTGATGAAGATTATAACTTCTAGATGTGATGTTATATGGTGTAGTCCATGTTCTTATGCTTGTTATATATAATGCATCATTCTACATGCTTTTGTTGACATATATGCATCAAAAAATATAAAAGTATATACTATATAAAAATTCGCTCTAGATTCGCCCCCAAACTGGGAGCTTTTGAAAATGTCACTCACCACTCCTGCGTCCAAGTAACCTTGTTTCCATCAAGTTGTGTCAAGGCCAACCTCGAGGCACACTGGGTCTAGTAGTGTCATCCTAAAGAATCCTCAAATTTGGGTCAAAGTCAACCAACATCCTTGGCGTTGGAGGTGATCTAAGACATGTGTCATATGATCATGCTGCTAGGAGGCTCCTGACTCTCAACACTTCACCTGTTTGGGCCAATGTATTCCTTTGAGGGCTGAGGTACCTGTGTAGTGGGTGCCTAAGGCCTAGGCTGCTAAACCATCTAATAAGAGCAACATGGATTCTAGTGAAAGCAACTAGTCGTCAGGGACCAAGAGCAATAATGCATCTCAGTGAATCAAACCTGAATGTTAAGGGAAATTTAATACTTCAAACAAGGTTCCATTTCCAAAATCAAGACCGTGATCTTGCAAAGGTGTTTTCTCCTTAGGTAGGGGTGGCTAAAGGTCAACCCTAGTAGGTGCTTCCAACCCCTAAGGGGAAGAAACAATACCCTGGTCCGCCATTCATTTGATAGGTGTTAGTGAATAATAATAATGTGGTAATTGGGGGAGAAGACTTCATGGCCAAGTACCATGGTCAACGAGATCAGCTAATGGGGGTGCCCACGTCCTGAGTGTACAGATGTGAAGAGGGAGCATTCGTGGATGCACGAGTTACCAGCTCACCCTTGTTTTTTCCACCCCTCTTGTGCACCTTTTACTTTCTGATTTTTCCTTGTATTACTACTCATAGCTTAAGGGTTAAAGCTTGCTTTGTATGATTAGCATTTTTATTACCCCTTTAAGATTAATCAATTTATCAATCAATGGGGTTGGGACATGCAAGGGTTCCTTTTGATGTAATGGATCATTACGTACTCAGGAACCGAGTGATAGCCGTATGAGGTAGCTTGAACTTATGCTATGGTTTCACCCACGTGCTAATTCTTATTGTCCCAACCATCTTTTGCATATTGATTTTCTTTCTTTGACTTTGTTGTGACCATGATATACTCTTTCTATTTCTTTTAGCTTCATCAACCTCCCAAGGCAAAGTTTTTGGGCCCTACTCAAAGGTATGTGAACATATAAGTGCCAAATCCCCAAGCACCAATGACAAGTTGTACCTAAAGAATGGACGTGATAAATAGGGCTGATAATGTAGGGTGGAAGGTGTTATGACATAGGGAAGATGGAACATGCTATCTCAATCATGGCTTCTCAGGTAGTGCCCCTCCTATAACCCAAAAGGACCTTAAGGGAGGTCCCACTGGACCAGGTTTAAAGATTAACTCCCATTGTGAGGTGAGAGAACAGGAATACAGTCAAAGGTCTGTCAATCTTCCAGATCACCCCATAATCCAAACCAAATGCCCAAAAACAATAAAATATAAGCACGCAATTGCAAAATGATCAAAGTACCTTTTGAATGGCATCCCACCTTCGTACAAGTGCTACTGCATATGGCATATCATCAGCAAATGGTGGTTGGCAGGGGCTACTGGCTATATGGCTGATTGGCTGGCTGTCAAGTGTAGGAAAAAAAAAATCTCCTGTGGGGTCACCCATTTTGGTGAGTAATAATGCCCACATACCAACCTCGGACATAAGAACACCTACCAAGGCAGGGAGTTACCACCCACTAGGGGGAAGTCAGCAAAGCCACAAAACCAACCACCATGAAAATGGAGCTAAGAAGACTTGCCAAGACCGTCCACCATCAGGTATCTACGAAACACTTTTACACTTCATCCCTACAGCCTTACAGGGCTATAAATTGCACACTTTTGGGCTTACTAGACACCTTGTAAGAGACATTTTTCTGAAATGTCAATGAAATGGTGATAATCGACTTTAATTAGGCAGAAATCAGGAAAGCCAAAATCTATTCAATGCCGCAACATATCTATAAGACAGTACACGAGTGAATCAATTTCTTCAAACAATGTATGTAATGTAGATAATAAATTTAGAACTCTCTATAACAATGTCCAATATGGGTTTCAAAAAAAATAATCAATTCTTATCCATGACATCAAGAGAAACAAATGGAAATCAGAAACAAGTACCTTTATTGAAAAATAAAAAATTAAATGATTACCTTCTCCACTCCAGAGAATTTTTTTCTTAAAAGCTTTCTTGGAGTCCCACTGTAGCTCTTTCCATCTTCATTCAATCCCTTCTCTGGAGGCTCTGGTTGATTGGCAGGTTTCTGCATCCATAAATGGTGACAATATTATGCATAAAATATCTCTGACAAGTTTTCAGGCCATATCAATTACTCATACAGAACGGCTTCCATCAAAATGTATCACACCAGTAAATCAGTTTCTTCAAAAAGTGTATGAAAATGTAGATAATAGATTGAGAACTCTCCATAACATTATCATCACAGAGAACATCCAATATGGGATTCAGAAAAAAATAAACAACCCTTATATGTGACATCAAGAAAAACAAATGGCAGTCAAAAGCAAGGACCTTCATTAAAAAGGATAATAAAATGATTACCTTCTCCACTCCAGAGAAGCTTTTGCTCCTTAAAAGCTTTTTTGGAGTCTCTCTGCAGTTGTTTCCATCTTCATTCAATACCTTCTCTGGAGATTCTGATGGATTGGCAGCTTTCTGCATTCATAAATGGTGACAATATGTACATAAAATGTCTCTCACAAGTTTCCAGACCATATCAATTACTTATACAGAACAGCTTCTATAACAAAGTGTCAAATCGATAAATTTGCACCTTTTTATGCAAGCATACAATCCCTGACTTAGCATCCAGATCTTTATTTTCTGTCGAAAGCCTTTGATCTCCCAGTAGGTTTCTCTTGATATTTTTTTCAAGTTCATCGTGATCATCATCTAACCTCTTACTGGAACTCTTTTCTACTTTCTCTCCGGAAGCATTATTTCCATCTAATGGTTGACAGTTAGGAGTTAACTCTGCTCCTGAAAACCCACCTGACACTCTTTCCATAGCCATTATTGTTGAATCTGGCAACTTGAGTTTTTCCTTCGAGTCAGATCTCTTGCCTGAACCTTTTGAACAGCATCCCCTGCATTTAGATAAACTTAAGCCTTCAGACTTCTCTAACAGGCATTGCTGCTGGCTTGGAGAAGGAACCTCTTGTGAATCCTTATGGAGACTCCTTTTTCTCCTCTTAGATGAGACCAGTGTTTCTTTATCAGTAAAAGTAAAATTAACCTTGGAAACCACAGTTTTTCTAGGAACTGCATCTGAATTTTCCATCTTTCTTTCTCGTTTACCCTTATATGATGATTGCATATCTAACTTCCTTAAACACTTCGACTGTTTCTGTAAGGAAAAATTATTTCTTTGGATCAGTTGATCATTGTGGCACATCCCAGGTGCTCTAGAAAGACTCCTCAATATCCTATCAGATTTGTATCCCAAAAATTTTGTACGCCGTCTCTTTGGTCGAGACAACTTCAACTGATCATAATCCTTACCTGATAAGCTTTGTCTATTGCTTCGGGAGGCCAAATCTACAGACCCCTTAAAAGGTCTGCCTCGTTTCCTTTTCGGAAGGACTGGTGATTCTGCAACAGAGATTATAATATTATCTGTAGCAGGCTTGACTTCATTGAGAGCTGCTACCATTGTACTTTGTAGTTGTTCCTCATGCTGTTCTGAAGGCCTTTCAAACTCTAAACTTTCCCCATCTCTGGAACCATTCTTGAATGGTCTGCCTCGTTTCCTTTTGAGAAGGACCGATACTTCCCCAACAGTCATCACATCGTTATCACAATCCACAGCAGACTTGACTTCATTGGAGATCATTTCTTTTATTCTGCTTTTTGATTGCGTCTCATGCAGTCCAGAAAGCTTTTCAAACTCCAAAGTCTCACCATCTTTGAGACCATCTTTGAATGGTCTGCCTCGTTTCCTTTTGGGATGAACCGATGCTTCAGCAACCATCATCATAACATTATTCACAGCGGGCTTAAACTCAGTGGGCACCACTTCTTCTATCCTGTTTTTCGATTGCTCCTCTTGCTTTTCTGAAGGCTTTTCAAACTCCAAACTGTGACCATCTTTGGGACCATTCTCATATTGGCTGCCTTGTTTCCTTTTAGGAAGGATTGATGCTTCTGCAATAGTTGTCATAACATTATCTGGAGTATACTTGACTTCATTTGGCACCACCTCTACTATTCTCCATTTTGATTCCTCCTCGTGCTGTTCTGAAGGCTTTTTAGATAACTTTTCATCCACAATCTCCTGAAACTATGCACAAACAGAATTTATGAGTTCATAATGTCAAACCTTCTGAAAACCAAATTCATAACAAGATAAACAATAGAGACACTCAGAAATATTTACCTGAGTTCCAGATGCCAATTTTAAATCTGCATAATCTCTTCTTGTTTGAACAGCTTGTTTGCAAGCCGGATATTTTTTATGCACTCGCCGTGGTCGAGACAACTTCAAGTGATTAGAATCATTAACTGATAAGCCTTGCCCATTGCTTTGGGATGCCAAATTTCCCGTCCTCTTACTCGGTCGGCCTCGTTTTCTTTTGGAAAGGACCAATATCTTCTCAAAATTACTTACAATATTATCCTCAGCAGACTTGACTTCACTTGGCACAGTTTTTAATACTGTGCCCTTGAATTGCTCTTCAAGATGTTCTGAAGGCTTTCCAGACTCCAAACTCACAGCATCCAGTCCCTTATCAGCTTTAATTATGCCAATAACCAGTGACTTATTAGATGCATCTATTCCACAGTCTGGCTGTTTTATGACAATTTCTGGATTTGTTGGCCTTCCAGATATGATTTCCTTTGTATTTTCATTAGATTTATTGAGCCTCCTCTTTGAAAAATGCCCTTCGTTGACATCATTTTCACCTTCTATTGGACCCTTCTCACATGCACTCCTCTTGCACATCTGATCAGGATTCAACTAAAACCATTTGTAAAGAGAATTAATAAGGAATCAATAACTAGCAGCCCTATGGAAACCAAATCCTTAACAGTAAAACATTACATATAGAAATACTGACCTGAGCACCTGAGTATAAAACTGCAGCTTTGAATTGTCTCATCAAATCATTCCCAATACAAAAAGGTAAATGGCTCCCATCTTCCTGAAGCCACAGGCATATAGATCAGTTTGAGACCAACCAATGCAAGTACAATAAGTCAAATCAACAACCCTATCAATTTTTGCCTGCAATCATGACCAGGATAAGGTATGTCCATCACAGGTGCAACCATGACCAGGATAAAGTTAAGTACCATGGCATACATAGCAGACCAGAGGTATCTCACTTATTGTGTCTAAGTGACATAATGCATGGTGGCATTTGAATAGAACAACAGAAATTGTCCTCCATAAGATTCAGAATCACAAGAACTTTAAACGTTTCCTGACAAACATTTCCAATGTTTGGAACATTACATTCGCATTATGTTACCTTGCAGAAGCAAGGCTGGAGGGCAACAATTTGCAGATAGCTGATCCAATTTTCTAGTACAAGATAGCAACAAATTAGGAAAAACCGAAATCAACGAGAACCATTGAGAAATTGAGGAATCTCATTAGGGATATATTATCATACGAAATACAAGAAAGCTTTCAGAAAAACAATAATAAACTGTCTTTCCAGAAGCATAATTTTACTTGGATCCCTATAAAGTTATAAACATATCTTCAATAATTTATAATTTAACAGAACCAAGAAATTCCAAATGACTTTATTAGCAGAGGAAAAAGTGATGCATAGAAAAAAGTAAGAGAATTGGCAGAGGATCATAAGAATTATATTAACTGTAAACTTACTTCTGCATATTCTTGAAACATAAACACAGACAAAATGACAGAAAAGTTACTGTTCTGGTGAAGGATTTTATAGCTTGAGTATAACTAACAACTAATGTGTTCCAAATTCCAATAATGTTGCAGTACACATGAATAAATTGCTTATGTATTGGATTAACAATAATCACCCTGGAAAGTGAAATAAATGTTAACTTCCATGAATATAATGCAGAGTAATTAGGTAATTAGCTACACATTCAGAGGTCCAAAAGAGATTGAGTTTAATGAATTCAAGATCAGAGGCAATAAATATACAGAGATGATTATTATTCTTAGGCTGTTTAAAGGTGTCCACTGTCAAGCCATTGTTACAAAAAACATTAAGGTCAAATTCTTAATATCTTATGATTCGATGCATTTAAGAGTTTGTTCATGTTGATGCAAGTGCCCAAATTGAGTTACCAAACATTCATTATCCTAAATAGGTGTAGGGATAACCAATGAAACAACAGTACGCTCACTTCCAGACACAATATGCATATATGGAAAAAATCAATAGATCATTCAGATGCTCTTATTTCTTATGTTAGAGTGCCACACAATAAAATACTATCCGATGATTAACCCCATTTGTATAAAATAAAACTTAAAATCATCTGGGTCAAAGCACCATGGCTCTTATTTATGACCAGCCTGTGTTTTACAACAAAACAAAAGAGCAGAAAGTAGATTAGCTACATGACAAAGTAAAACAACCTTTAAATGGGCACCTTCAGCCCTACAGTACAATCCTGGGAGTGATATTGATATCGGTTCACTTCCAGTGTTGATCTCACTTTGAGCAAAGTCCTTTGTGATCAAAATACCAAGATCACACAAGGCATAGAGATTCTGCAAATGTTGAAATTTGTCAAACAATGACTAAAAATGCTGAAATGTGAAATCTTCAGCCACAAACACATATAAGGAAATAACATGAAGAAAAGGGGAATACACTTCAAACAAGGTAACCAACTCAGAGCTTACATAACTAGAACAGAATCTACGGTTTGATAAACAGCAGGGCTAAAAAAAATCAATCACCTTTGACTTAGATTTGTCAACTGTGTCTTCCATTTGTTTGATAGTCCGAAACACTGTCATGATCAAAGGAATGCTATCCAGTTTATTTTTATTTTCAGGATAATGGATTTTACCTGGATCTTGATGCAGTATTAATGAAAGAAAAAAATGCAACTGCCTGCAAAACAAGTTGATTTGATATTTATAGCCATGTAGATTCAGTGAATCAGTCAAATACTAGTTGTCATAAAGAAAATCATAGGATATTTAAATCTGGAAGAAAAATAGATGATACAAATATTAACAGCATACCGATAAAATGGTTCAAATGCTTCTGTGCATAAAGTTTTATTAGAAACAGGAAAATCAGGATGGTGTGCCAGGGAGTGTAGCAAATAACTAAGAACAATTTCTGGAGAGGCTGTACATGAATTGCAATCTAATTGCAAAGAGGAATGGTGAAACTGTGTATCTCGACATGTCTCAAAGAATTCAGCCAGGTATTGTCTGGCCTGCAAAGATGAAACCAGAATCAGAATATAGATGCATAATAATGCTCTCATTTTGACCACAGAATCGCCATTGAAACTCTCATGAAAATCTCTTAATACAATCCTTGGCCACGCAAATAAGTAACAAGTTTCAGCCCATACCTCTAAAAAATCATGCTCATATTCTCTACCTATGCTAAGTACAAAAGCACATGCATATTTTTGGTGAAGATGCCCATCCTTCAGGTATCTATGAACCTTAGCAAGAAACTGTTTCCTCACATGAGGGCAAATGTCCTGAAGCCAAGACAAAGAAAACAGAAATTATGTGTGTACTCTCATAGAACTAATGATCATTGCAATGCATAAAGTACAAGGTATTAATAAATTTGAATAATGTCACTGCTGCAGAACTGCTTGAAGAGGTTAAAAGGCGACAAAAGAGAAATCCATTTCAGATAATGTATATTCTACAAAAATATCTGAATAAATAATCTGACACTCTAAAAGATACACTTGTAAAAACAGCATTTAAAGCATTAGCAATAACCTGTGCAGTTTGCAGCGTCAAATGAAAAAGCTGGGGATTTATATGAGAGTCCCACTGCCTAGAAAGCCGTAAAACTGCCTTGGCGGCAGCAAGCCTTATATGAGATTTGTCAACCTTGCTGGCAAGAAGTAGAATAATTTTAAAGAATGAGAAACCTTGTCATATTTATAGCATCATCATGCTTGCCAGGTACCAATTCAAATCAAGCAAGAATAGCTTTATATCACATGCACCTTGATTGCACTTCCTCTGATATTTCGCCTGTGGTAATAAGTTTTGTAAGAACCCCAAACAAAGCCTTTATCCTTTGTCTTAAATGGGCATTTCTATTAGGTAAATAGCTTTTCACAAGAGTTTTAATACCGCATATCTGAAATAAGAATGCACAATACACTCTTAGCAACACAATACAAAATAGAAGAGATTATTCCCCTCCATGGTAACAAACTAGGAAATAATACAGCAAATCAAGGCTGCCAATACAGATCTGAATAATAATTTAAAACTGCCAGTCAACTAATCCTTAAAGATGATGAAATTTTTTATACTCCAAGAAGTGCAAAAATTTTAATATCAATGCACCTTCAAAAAACACACTTTACTTCTTTCATCCCACCCTGTCTTGGAAATGTCAACAGGAATCTGAAAAGGCATAACTAGTAATCTCTTAGTGCATTATTGAAACTAATTCTAACATAATGAGTACACAAAAGCAAAAAAAAATGCACAAACTTGTCTTTTCATTTTCCAACACATACACTGCTTCTCCGAAAAAGTTTACGACAGATAAACTGAATAATGTCATCCTCACGAGTCTCAAAAACTGACACTGCAGTTTGAGCAATGCAACCTAAGGATTGCAGTACCGTTGCCAGATGTTCACCACTTTCCAACGTATCAACAAGTCTCTGTACATTAAATGGATTTTCAAATCAACAAAAGTTACACTCCAGTTAATGTGTAAGTAATAAAGCTTAAAAATGATCAAAACGTAGAGATAGACTACAACTAGAAATCTGTACATAAGATGTATATCATGAAAGCTTGCAGTGCATGCCACCTTGTATAATACAGAAAGTGCCCTGCATCCAAAATCCTTTTTTATTGCAACAATAGCTTGCACTGCATACTTGGCCTGCTTTCGACTACCTTCTAGGCATAAATTTTCAAGAAGAAGATCTACAGGACTGCATGCCAAGCCAGTTATTTGTACATACGAGAAAAAATACAGTATAATAAATGCTCTAATAAAGAAATAGATAGACCTATTATTTAACTTACCCATTTGCCTCAATTATCTTTTCATGGATAGTACCAGTCTCAGCCAAAATTTGCACCACTCCCTCTTTAATGTAATCATTATCATCCTTAAGCAGCTGAAGGATATCTTTTACTACTCCATCAAACAATGAAGGGAAAAACCTAGCAAAGAGCTGAACTGAGAAAATTACAATTACATCTAAAAGAGATCGCTGAAATATGATAAAATGCAGTAAAATTGCAAAATCTGTTCTCAGTAAAAATGTACATCCTGAAAACTGAAAGAACGAAATTATAACAATGTCCACAAAAGGCCAAAACATGTCAACAAGACTCGAATGTACACCAAACTACAATGCAAACACGAAAGTACCTCCAGCATCTCCTCAAAAAATAGAATCTAGATTAATAGAAGGGCCAAAACAAAATAACAATATAAAGAGGTAAGCCATAGACAATTAACTAGAAATTAGTCCTGTATGACAAGGAAAGAAGAGAAGAACAAGCACTCCTATAACAGAGAAACTTGGTCGAATTACCTGCAAAAGGCAAGGTGTAAAGAATCCTAATATGCATCAGAATCAAAGGAGCACAATGTCCTTAAACTACCGGGTAAGCCCCAATGCTGAGGCTGATAATATTTTCTAGAGAATGGCAAGAGCAAAGATTGCGCTATCCTATCTTGTGAGGGGAAACAAGTGCTCCTTGTTGAAGATCCCCTCATGTTTTAAAGTCGCTATTGGAAATATGGAAGACAGAAACTTGGTGATGAGTGCCTACTGTTGAAGAAAGTGTAACTAGGTTCGGTCTTCATAAATGTAACTTTGATCTTTGTACTTGTAAAAGAAAAGAATTATTATTTTTCTCATTATCAAGAATGGATTTCTTGTCCATTTGAAAGGTTAAGCACATGTTGAAGTGCTTCTAGGAAATTCGAAGAGTCAATGCAATTGTTAAAGACCCATGAGGGCATGTTACACTATGTAAATCTAGGTATTAGAAATTTAGAATCAAAGAATGACCTCCAAACAAAGTCATAAGCCTCCTCCATATGTCGGCCTCAACAAAAGTAGTAATTCAGAATTTGAAGGATAAGTCGGCCTCAATTGATGAAGTCAGCCAAATAGGAGGGACAGACTCCTATATGTAGGGCCATTCGACCTCACCAAACTGGAAGCAAGTGATCTCTGAAATCAGCAAAGGACAGGGCTAGGAAAGAGAGTGAAAAAGCAAGAGAAGTTCTCTACTTCAGCGAAGAAGGAAGGGAAGAAGGCCGAGTTTGGAAGATCTATTTCTGGCCCAATTACAGTCACACATGCGAAAGAAAAGAGGCTCATTCAGTGGCCATATCAGACCTACTATTACAGTCATACGAAGAGGCTTGATTGGGCTGGTAAAAGAGTGCTAATTAGGCCTCTTACTCAAGCGAAGGAAAGAGAGCAAGCAAAGCATCAATTCTTGAAGGTATCCCCCACACATGCGAAGAAAAAGAAGCCATACAGCTGCTGTCCCAGATCTGTAACTACAGTGAAGAAAAGAGAGCTCGGTTGGGTTATGAACAAGGTCTTCTCCTTGATCAAAGGAAGGCTCCATCTCAAGTGAAGGAAGAAAAGAAGAATATCTCTTCTAAGGTATGCATGACTAGGAATTGCTGCAGAAAAGTCATAAGTGAAAGAAGGACGAAGAAGGAGGTCAAAGTGCTGCAAGAAGAAATAATCTCGGATCAAAGGGAAAGGCTTGACTTGTGCTTGGAGGATCTTCTTGTTAAGGGTCTAGGGTTTGGCATTTTTCAATTGAAGCTTCAATAAAGACAAATTTGCAGAAGGGTTTTCCTCTCTAGGAGAGAAAGGTTCTACCCTAGCTGAGAGCCAATGTCTTATGTTCTTGTTTCATTTGTTTTGGTAACTATTTGATGAAGTAAGAGAACACGCTCTAATAATAAGAAGAAGAAGATTGTGCTAATAAGAAAAAGTAAAAAGTACCTCACAAATAGTTATCATCAGAAGAAGAATCTCATCCTACCTAGATGCCCTAGATTCTTCAACACCTACCTGCAAAATCTATCTTCGAAATGCGAGAGGGCAATAGACACCCGAAACTGGCTGTTGGCACTACCATGTCTAGGTAACTTCTCGGTATAAATGAATGATTTCAAGGCAACATAGGAATAAGGGCACTTCCTTACTACTCTACAGACATTAGTGGCCATGGTTTTTGCGTTTATTGGACATTCAACAGCTCTATAGCTAAAATAGGCTGGAAGAAAAATGTCATCAACCTGATGGGTCTGAAACTAGAGGATCCTTGCAGGGCCTACCATCTAAAGGTAAGCTACCACTTGAAGATAAGAGAGTGGAATACCTCTGGTCAAGATAACAGAAAATAATAGGAAGAGATGTGATAAATTTCATGCACTTTGGCAATTAATGAAAAACTGAAATTTCACCGTCTTCCTAGAAGGCTTCCTAGATATAGCCCTAGATTTCCAGCCTTAAGGACTCCTGTCAATTATAGTAAAGAAAGATCCAATAATTCACTTTAAAGAGCCCCAAACTTCCAACAATTCAAGGAGAAAAGATACCAATCAAAGAGGCAAGTTTAAGCCCCTTCTAGGGCAACTTATCAACCAGTGATCAGATATGAAAATGCACTTTTACAGCAATATAGATGCAATAAAATTAGCCCCTTGTATTATTCCTTAGATATCAAAGCACTTAACAATTTTCCCTTTTACTTGTGTCCAATCAGAAAGACACAAATCACTGTAAATAGTAAAGCGTAAAAAACAAATATCACTGAAATTGAAATCTTAACGATTTTCCCTTTTACTTATGTCCAATCAGAAAGACATAAATCACTGTAAATAGTAAAGCATAAAAAACAAATATCACTGAAATTGAAATCTTAACAATTTTCCCTCTTACTTATGTCCAATCAGAAAGACATAAACCACTGTAAATAGTAAAGCATAAGAAACAAATATCACTGAAATTGAAATCTGAAAATGACACAAGATGTGCACAGCTGGAAACTTTATATAGAAGCTCAAGATGAAGTAAAGGTACATATCACAGCCTTCTCAAGGCTAGTATAAAAACTCCAACTATCCCAAAAACCCTAACTAGGGTTAATCATCAAACATAGCTCAACCAACAATATCCAAGTGCAAGAATCTCTCCAACACAATCTCCAAGGCAAGACATCCTCCTCTTCTCTTCTTCATCACAAATCCACCCTCGGGTTCTCTCAAAGCAAAAACCATAATCCCTAATCTCTAAGGGATAAACCTCAACCTTAGAAGTCAAACATACTCCAAGAAACTCCAAGACCCAGAAACCTTTGCACCTCAAGAGAAAGAGAATACAAGTGAAGACTTAAGCTAGAGAAAGGACATGTGCAACTCTGTTCTCCTAGTCACATCTCATCATAAGAGTGAACACTAGTGAGTGTACGAATATGTTTGATCGTCATCTCCTCCACAAGAGGTAACTTCTAACTTCATTGTTCTATCCAATGTGAAAAAAGTCGAAGTCATGATTAATTCGGCAAGGGTCCAAAAGTTGAAAAACTCATCAAAGTCAGGAGTTTTTTTAAAAAGTCGGCAAAATTAAAAGACACAAAATTATTCATTTTATTTTTTATTTTTTTTAACATATAGAGTATCCACAACATCAAATAAATGCATTTCCACAAACATGTAAAGAAAGCTAATATATAATATGTATATGAAGTCTAGTGCTACATCACATATCAAAATAGTGAATCAACTCCTGAATTTTGAGTCCTATCTGAGTCTCAACTCCCAAGAGTCAAAATATCAACAAAAAATATAATAAATGTATATTATGAGTCATCTAAAAGTCATCAAGTCATCAGTCACTGAGATCCTCTTCCCCTTTTAATTTTTGTTTCCGCTAATTGTATTAAGAAATAAGTCATGCATTTATTCAGTAGATTGTAATCTGCTTGGGTAATAAGTTGTCAGGTGGAAGGTCCAATGAAAATTAATACTGAGTATCACAGTAGATGTGAAAATTAACGCTTGGTGACTCCAAGCTGCTTATTTTCTGAGAAAACAGTAGATGTCAGATTACTAACCTAGCCTTGGCATCTATTATTCAAAAACTCTTGGTGGTAAAATCCACTTTTGATACATAACCTTTCCCCACATTTACAGGGAGTTCACCACTAAAGAAGATTCCCTTTCAAAACGTGCTCTCATTGCAGGAAGGATATTTGTTGTCACAAGATTTCACAGGTACTTTGTTCCTGTCTGAAAAATGGGTTCTTTATTGAGGCACTGGTTTTGTTTTTATGGGATAGGTTGTTGTTGTTTGATCTTCATGACCTCTTTGTTGTTTCTTCTGAAAGCATTCAACAACTGTAACAATGTTTTTGATTGTGTGGGGTTCTTTCTACAGAAGACTGTTGTATGCCTATCCTTTTGGTACTTTTGTAATCTTTTGAAGGGGCAGTGGCTGTTAGAGTCTGGATCACTGAAAGCCTGGAGGCTTAGCCAATGTATACTTTGCTTTCTATCTAGAAATATGAAGTATAAAGAATTGTTTTTCCTTGGAAAACAAAAACATATCCTAACCTCAAAACTAACAGATTACAAATGAGACTGCTATGCTCGCAAGAAGTATGACAAACAATACAATGCAATAACTTGAAAATGCATGGATGGAAGCTTCAATTTACAGTTTTTTCACCTTTGCGGCCTCTTTATCCGCGGCCTAGGAAGGGAGGCTAGCTTTTTGGGTCGACTCCCGATTAAATCGGGAGTATAACGAAAAAATTGCAATTTTTTCCTTTGTGAAAAAGTCGCCAAAAAGTCGGGGGATTAAATCATTTAGTTCAAAAAAACGTGTTTTTAGGATTAAATCGCGATATTTTGCAGACTTTTTCCACACTGGTTCTATCTACAATTGCTTTTGATCATTGGAAGATTGAATTGATTGCTAATTGAAGTTAAGAATTGGGATAAAGTGATTGTAACAACATATAACAGTGGAAAATTAACAAAACTACTATAAATTTTCAGCAATTTATATTTTCAGATTTGTATATGTTTTCTATGTAAAAGTGTGGCTGGAAATTGAATGCTTAGAGCTAGAGATTACTTGGGATGGCAATTTGTTCAAGTTCACATTTGTAGAAGTAATTTCCACCCATCCTTAGGTGGGCTATGTTGCTGCAAAGTATTTCACCTTGGTGCAAAACCTCACAATGAAAGGGAGATGTGCAACAAAACAAGGATGTCACCATTGTCACCTCAACAACAGCCCCATTTATATTTTAGTGGTGACTATTACCCACCATAAAGTGGGTAACCCATAAAACAATTTTTTATCCTCCTTGGATAGTCTGTCAGCCAACAGCCCTATTGATCAACACTTGACATGATGCCATGGACCTTCCACATATTTCCTTTGATCAGATTTCTTTCTCCCATCTAGCATTCTTTCTTGAAAGATGGTGGGTCATCCATCAGCAAGTACTTTAACCATTTTGTAATCATGTGCTTTTACATATTGTTTTGCCGCATACTAATATGATGCATAGGGTGATCCAGATGATTGACCAATCTAGGATGTACGTTAGTCTTGGATCCTAGTCCAATGGGACACCCTCTAAGGCCTTAGGGTTATTGGAAGGATACTATTGGGGGGACTCTGAATGAAGTAGTGTGCCCATGACATTCCACACTTGCAACTTTCCATCATTCCCTCTATTCCATATCCATTCTTTGGGCGGGTGGCCATCAGTCATGGGCATGGACGCCTTCTCATCCTCATCCTTGGCTCTAGGCTAGAAAAATTTTCCCTAGACGTTGATGCATCTAAAAGAAAGATAAAATCAATGAATGTCACAATGAAAAAAAAAAAAAATATGAAATGGAAAAGATGGCTAGGAAAAACATTAGCACGTGGGAAAAATCCTAGCATGAGCTCTACCCCCCTCATTAGCCATCACCCAATTCCTATAGCAATGGATACTCCATCCATAAAAAGGAACATTGTATTGTCCCAACCCTGATGAGCGATACACTGCAACATCATTAAAGAGTAACAAATGCTAAATCTTTCAAAGGCAAGCTTGGGATCTGTTGACCACTGAAGTGTACCCAAAGATTTTTTAGGGCTCCATGTCAAAGCATGTACCAAAAGCTTCATGTACCATCAGAGTTCACCATATCATCAGAGTTTTTCAACTCTACTTCTTCTCACCTTCTTCCGTTGTACTCAGATTCCACAAGCCCTACAACGATGTTGTAAAGTGATGCTAGTATGATGAGTTGAATCATGTAATAGGCCTAGGTAACTTGGGACCTTGTCATCAAGTGAGTATACTCTGGGAGGTTTTTCCACTTGGTTAATTATTATATCCTTACGGGACTTAATAAATAATTGAGTTTTTTCCTCCAAGCATAACCCCAAAGCCGGAGTACAGCTTGAAGGCGAGGCCTTAGGTGAGTTCCAGTGTCTAGAGTCATTGTATATTACCATACTAGATCACTCGAAACAATTTGGTTAGTTCTAGGCATCATTTTCTTAATTTTCTAAATTTCCCGTAGGGTGGAAATTTGAATAAAATCTTAATGTAATACGTAATAAGTGATGTATAGAGAATTTGTATGGAGTATGTGTGCTCAAAATTACACCTCTCACCCTCAACTTTCTACTCTGACACGCTTTGAGGTGTTAAAAATGTGTTCTAGACCCTCAAAACCCACTTTGTCTAAGATTAGTGGGAAATCTAGCAATAAATTAATCCAGAAATAAATTAAATGGCGAAAACAAATAGCTTTATGTGACAAAATGACATGGGAATGACTTGGAAATTATCTCAAGTCAAAGGACAAGTAGAGGATGATTTGGCACCTTGCATCATAAATACATGGCCCACTCAAGGAAATCGAATATCTAGCAATAAATGAATTCGAATTTGTAGAGTTAATGCACATTTGGGAGGATTTGGGAGAAAACTGTTGAAGAATCTAGGGAAAATAAGTGGAGTGTGGTTCTTCATTACTTGATAACAATTTGTGGAGTCCTTTTACTTTTTCTTGTTAGCTTAATCTTCTTCTTCTTATTATTAATGCATGTGTGTGTACTTCATCAAACTACTACCAAAACATAAGAACAAGAACACAAGATGTTGGCTCTCTGTTAGGGCCAAAACCTCTCTTCTCTTGAGAGGAAAACCCTTTAGTAATTTTCTCTTATTGAAGCTTCTTATTGATCAATGCCAAACCCTAGACCCCTGACTTGAATATCCTCCAAGCACAAGTCAAGTCCCTCCTGTTTCCTGCACTTTATTTCCCCAGTAGTTCGTCTTCCTTCTTTTGGCACTTCGTTCTTCTTTCAACTGTTGATAGACCTTGTAGCACTTGCTCTAGAAGGGACACCTTTTGATGAGCCCCGTTTCTTGTGATGATCCCTTCTTCTTGACCAAATGAGCTTCTTCTTCAAGGTGTAGGTGCAGACTTGATGTGACTATCCTACAGCCCTAAATTCTCACACATGTGGTGGTTTACTTCTTGTTGTGGCTTCTTTCATTCTTCGCTTAATTGGGAGGCCTTATAGGCCTTGTTTACTAGCCCAAAACAAAGATATATGTCACTGTGGATTTCTGCTGTAATGACTTCTGGCAGACCCTTCCTTTCTCGCACGTGTGGTTGTATTAACCCTAGAAAAACAGTGCCTTCCACCTCGGCTTCTTTCCCTCTTCCTTTGTTGCCCTAGAAGACCTCTTCTTCGTCCTTTTCTTAGCCTCTTCTCTTCTCGGATTTCAAAGCTATCTTGGTTGGCATTGTAATGGAGTGGACAACCTCTATTTATAGAGGATTGTCCCTCGTTTTAGGCCGACTAGAAGGCCGACTTGTTATGCAAGCTTCGAATAGTTTCTTTGGTGGTGCAACATGCTTGAAGGAGCTTCTTTGATGATGCCTTTGCATAGGAGGAGACTTGGCTTTGCTTGGAGGTATTATCTTGACCCTAATACATAATCATACATGGTGTAACATGCCCTTAAGGCCTTCAACATTTCATTTTGACTATTTGACTCACTTAACATGTGCTAGACTTATTTCAATGAGCAAGAAACTCATTGATATATATTATAAAAATAACATTTCTTTTCTTGAATAAATACAAATATCAAAAGTACATTTATGAAGACCGAACCTAGTTACATTTCCTTCGACAAATATTTGGCAGAGATTTTTGTGGGAAATTGACCCCACATGGGTCCCTACTCTTCTACACTTGTCATTTCATCATGGAATTTGATTTTTCTTGTGGGATTCTTGATACCACTTGGGAAATTTGAATATGCATGAAGGAGCATTGGGATTGTCACCCATTTCCTTTGGGATTGTCACCATTTGCCTTGGAATTGGCTCCCAAACTTCTATATAATAGAGCCATGGGCTTTCACTATGGATCCATTGAAAATGAGCTATTGTGCTTGAGAAATCTCTGCTCTTATGTACACTTACGTTCTATTGCAAGAAAAGACTTTGGGGTTCACACATGAGGTGTTGTTCTTCCTGAGCATGGTAATATCTTGATCATTGTGTTTCATTTTCTACTTATGCTATTGTGTTCATTAGTTTCCATTATGCTTTTAGAGATTTGTTAATGTGTAGCTATCTCATATTGACATTTGGTTTTGAAAGTCTACTCTAGATAGAGAAAGTTTTAGGTGATTTTCCAATAAATCTCTAAGATCTCTTTATCATTGTATTTATTTTAACCCATGTGAATCTAATGTGTATTTGAAGTTGTGTAGAAACATCTCTTGGATCAAGCCTTAAGCATGAGGGGAAATTCTTGGAGGAATCATCCCACTCCTGAGCAAGTTCATTGAAGAACCCGCATTTGTCATCTCCCAAGGCTTTATCTTACGATTTTGTGTTGCAGGGATCCTTGGCTTTTAGCTTGTGTTTCAAAATCCAAATTCATTTAAAATCATTTGTCTCAAATTCTTGTGCTAATAATGATTTTATTTCGCCATTTAAGAGCATGTGGAAAATTAGGCAGGAATTGGATTTTTGCTCTAATTCCTTCGTCTAAATTTTGTAGAATATTTGATGATTATATTTGCTAACATTCCTCTTTGTTTTACACTAAGTTTGAGTGTGGGTTTTACAAAAAATCAGATTTATTTATGGACTATGCTCACTCTTTGTTTTGACAAGATTGAGGAAGCTAAGGCTTGAAACATTAACTATTTGTTGTAGGACCCCAAAAGCACTTGAGCATCAACATTAGGGAGGTCATGGGTAATCTTGGACTGCAGAAGATTAGCTTGGCCGTGGGTGTTTGGGCACTTGTAATTTTTCGATTTCACGAGTTGTTCATTGGCCTTTTGTGGTTGCCACTTCGGAGGAAGAGATCCTAGTTCCTAAGCATCTCTATCTTGTAAATTTCTCCTACTTTGGGGCAGCCCATTAAGGGGCATTCCACTCATTGTAAAAAAACTAATAAAATATCTATTTTCTCGTGGGAGTATGGGTTTTACCCATGGCATCCTTTCTCTCCATTTATGGAGAGAAATATGTGGGTGGATTAACTTTTGCATTTTCTTGGTTCCATTCTAATTGTCTGCTTAAAATTTACACAACCTCACTCATCACATTTTTATTTCGTTTGGATAAGTTTACTACAATTCAACTTAAGGCTTTGAATTCTCTATTTTAAGCACATTACTTTGAGCAATCTACTCTTCACATGCAAGCATTTTAATTTCTAGCAAGCTTTAATTTTGTGATATTCCCACTTAGCATTTTGCTAAGTGAAATAACAATTTTGATCATTTTTGCTATATTGCATGGATGTGCGTGGGAAATGTGAGTTTAGAGGTCCCACACATGATTTTTGGCTTAAAACACACCCAAACATTACAGCTAGAGGAAATATTGCGCCTTTAGTGGAGCATGGGGGGCACTTCATGAGAACTTTGGCCCACATGGGAAATACACTCTCACTGGAGAAAAATTGGTGTGGGAAGTTCAAGTTGGGCCCACATGGGCATTTTGGAGGCATCTTGGTAAAAGGAGGAAGAGGCACTCAATTATTCATTCATTCATCATTTGCAAAACTATATTTTTACAAGAGCACGCTTGAGCTGGAGCCCTACATGAGTGTCTCCTATGAAAATTCTTAAACTCAGAATCCCTACTGCAATAAATTGATGTTACTTCTCCTACTTGATAATCCATGCAAGTCATTTACCGTGTTCTACAGTAAATATTGAAGTAAATACAACTGCATCCTTCACTTAACTAAAGTATATGCGGAAACAAGAAACTGAACAAGAAAGAGATACAACACATCTACACATTTATTTTTGGACAAATGTCCCCGAAAAAACCCAATGCAGGAAAATCAGTGCAGCAGCTCTGAGGATTTTATTATTATGCAGTAGTAATTTCTGAATTGTTGATTTGGGGTAGCATCAAATTTTCTCTAGCCACGAGATTTGGTGGAGAGACTAAGGCACATGAGATCTCCAATATCCAGAAAGGGTTTGGGCAGATTCTAAACATTTTGGGAGATATTAAAATAATTAATATTTTTAATGGAGTCCCTAAGTCTAAACTTAGGGAAATTAAAATATTAATGTAAATTAATATAAAACTGTGTTAGAATGGTCCAAAAGCCATGGATTAAGCCAGATCTAATCTCATCCATTGATTAGGGACTTAATCTCGACCGTTGATTTGTCAACGAGAAAAGTATAAGAGAAGGCTTGAGGGTCACTTGGAGAACACAACAACAGATCAAGATTTCGACTTTCTGGGGCTAGGTTTGCTGAGAAAGTTGAGAGAGTGATCTAGAGTTGCAGTTGAGGGGCAATGAATATAGAAGCAGAGAGGCAGAGATAGCGCCAAGAGAATCAGTGCAACAGCCAGGAAAGTTGATGCAGATGGCAAAAGTCGGAACTGTCGGAATCGCCGAAACAGCTGGGAAAGCTGACGCAGAGGGCAGAAGTCGGAACTGTCGGGAACAACCGGAACTGCAGGAACTGTCGGGAAAGCTAACGCAGAGGGTAGAAGCAGGAACTGCCAGGAAAGCTGACGCAGAGGGCAGAAGCCAGAACTGCCGGGAACAGCCGGAACTACCCGAAACTGCCGGAAAGCTGACGCAGAGGGCAAAAGAGGCTGACGCAGTCCCTTAAGGTTGACTCTGGGGTTTTTCGTGGGGCAAATTGGAGTTGAAGAGTTGTCGGAGTGTTTAACCAGGGTTTCAGCTGAAGCATTGGTCTCCGAAGGAAAGGTACTACTGCCCAGATTTTTCTCTTTTGGGTGAGCTAGATTTGGCACCCAGATCGTATTTTGAAACTTCTTAATAAATCAAACCCTCAAATAGTTGCATCGGTTTTCCCACATTGGGTTTTTCCGGGGACATTAGTCCAAAAATAATGGTGTCATTTGTGTGCTTGTTTCTGTTTCCTTCAATTGATGATCTATAATGTGTTGAGCATGTACTTGTGTTTATTTTCAGTATTTACATGGTAAATAACTTGTTAATTGATCAGAACAAGTAGGAAGGAATAAATCAAAAAGTACATGAAAGGTTTCTAACTGTTAGACTTAGAAACTTCAACATGAATACAACTTTTGGATGCCTTCCCAGCAATCTAGTTACAGAGAATATCACTAACAGAGAGATTTGTGAGATTACCTCACAATATCACTGGAAGTCCTAGCTGATCCAACCCTTGAATGAACAGCCCCTGACTACCTCTGCAAAGTGTCTGCATCAGCCTAGCATCACACTATCTAGGACCTACGTCACTCTTCTTGGTTGATCGATTTGCCTCTGAGGCTTGGACTTCTAGTCTCACAGTCTCACACCCCAGCTTCCAGCTATAGAAATCGAACCCTTCGGCAAATTTCGAACTCCCTCAAGGCTTTTGCATTGCCTCTGCGTCAGATATGCTACCTCTACGTGGCTTTGCGCTGCCTCTAATGGATCTCTCTCTCTCTCTCTCTTCTCTACAAAGTATTCTCCGACCAGGAAAGATTTCCCTTTGGATACTATCCCTACCCCTCTCTGCAATTGATTACTATCGAAAATCTCTTCGGCAACTGCTCTGCTTCGGAAAATCAACCTTTTGATCTCTCCTCTATGTGTTCTCTTATATCTTTCTGTTAGACAACCAATGGCCCAAATTAACTTCTAATTAATGGCTTAGATCATTTTGGCTCGATCCTCGTCTTCTTCTAGAAGTTACAACCACAATTTAGATTAATACCCATTAATTATTTTAATTTCCTAAGTTTGGACTTAGGGTCCCATTAAAAATAATCAATTATTTTAATAAAACTGTCTCCGGGTGGAATTTCCCAAAACGATTTCTGGGCATTGGAGAATGCATGTGTCTAAGCCTCCCTGCAAATTTTGAAACTTAGAGCACATCTGATGCTACCATAAATCAACACTCCCTCTTAGCAAGGAATGTGCTCTAGCAATGCAACCTGCTAAAGCATCACTCTATTCTATAACATCTCCTTCTGCATTGTTCATGCCTGACATCCTGTCCACCAACCACTGTGCAAGTGTTGCATCTGTATTGTTGCTAACCCTGCCACTGTCAACACTGCAACTCCCTCTCAATTCTGCATTTGTGTTGTTGTTGCCACTGCCACTGCCAACTGCATCTGCACTGCAACCTTCTCCAACTGCTATTGCTACTGCATCAACAACGGAAAAGCATCCCAAATTACTGGATTGGTGTTCAGTATAATGTATCTCGTTGCTGGAGTCTAACTACTGCTAATCTCTACACTGACCCTCTGAAGCCTCTATGCTGCTGTTGACCTCCATTCTGTGCCACCTGCACTGCTACCAACTATGCTCTACGTTGCTCACTCTTTATGGCTACTAGCCTCTGCCACTGTCACTCTGGCACTCCTCTGCACCAACTGATATTGGTCCATCGTGCTACCTCTGATATGGCCTCCCGTAGCAAGGAATTGATCCGAGAGGTGGGCTCCTCAAGGATCCTGCCCATCTATAGCTCTTTTGAACTAAAACTCTAATTCATCCCACCTCCCTCCAGGAGGTATCTCAGGTGTCATGGCAAACTCATCCTCCTCGATCTTCGTGGCTGCAACCTTCGAATCATGCTTCTCATCCTTGTCCTTCTTCTTGAGAGGACACTGTGTTGCGTAGTGATCGAATTCACCACACCTTAAGCATTTGATCTTCGAAACATCTTTCTTCTTCTTTCATTGCTCTTGCTGCCCCTTGGATGCGAGGGCTGCATTCTCATCCTCCTCCTTGGGCTTCGTCCCACTGTTGCAGCTTCCATCAAGTTTACACTTGACCAAGTCCCTCCTCAGCTAGTCTTGCTTAAGAGCTGCCCACATCTCATCCCAGTTTGGCAAAGTCGCCCTGCCCAGGATACTCTAGACAAAGACTTGCCACTCCTGAGATACTGAATTTAAGGTCAGTCTTACCATCTCGGAACCTTGAGGTGTTGACCCCGCAACTGCCAATTCATCTCAAGTCTCCTGAAGCTTCGTGAGGAACAGATCAATCAGTTCCCCCTTCTACATATGTGTGGATCTCATCTTCTGCTCCAAGTAAATCTTTCGCTACTCAGAAGATCCTTGATAAAGAGTCGACAATGCATCCCACATCTCCTTGGCAGTGTTTCTGCCAGCGATGTGACAGACTATATGATCCTTCACTCCGTCGAGGATCATTCTTTTTGCCTTCGCCATTTCTCCCTTGTACTTCTTGAGTGGATCTAGATCCGCGAACTCAACTACCACGCTATCGACATAGATTTTGAGAAAACTCTCATCTAGAAGGCAAGAGATCCTTGCCTTCTAGATCACATAGTTGGGTGCCCCATCCAACCTATCCTGATCTCTCAATCCACTGGTTGCCATCTCTGCAAATCAAAAAAGTTGAATAGCGTCCTCTCTCCTCTACGCAGCACTACACTAGCCTACGCACTCCCTTCTTGAGCTTGTAGATCTGCTCCTCTCCACTGCTACTCAACTAGTGAGAATTCAGACTCCTTCTGAGGAAGAATTCCCTCAACCATGTCTCTCTCTTCCTTCTGTCGTCTTTCCGCCCAACAACTGCCTATAGAAAACTACATCCCACCAGAAAACCCCTCTTCGCTAAAGCTTCTGCTACGCTGCTCCCTTTGCCGCTAACAGATTTCGATGTGGAAATCTTACCTCTTTGTCGACTCCCTCAGAGATAGATTTACCAAGAAAATCTATCCCTTCTGACCTGAACTGCACAAACCCTCTGGGGATTCGCATTGTTGCCTCTGCAGGAATTTCGAATTCCCTTCTTCCTTCAGCACTGGGTCTTCCAGCTCTGCTCCTCTTGCTTCACCTGCAACTTTGATACCATGTGAAAATTCCTAAACCCGAAATCCCTACAGCGGTAAACTGACGTTACTTCCGCTACTTGTTAGTCCATGCAAGTTATTTACAGTGTTCTACTGTAAATATCGAAGTAAATACAACTTCCTCCTCGGAGAGACCTCAGGAGGAGGAAATTGTGTTTCAGTTGTCAAGAGTCGTGGGCACCAATCCACATATGTGCAGCAGGCGAGGCCCATTATATCGAGGTCTTCTCTGACAACGATATAGATGATGAGACATATTTTGAGATGGGTGGATTCTGGCAATAGTTATTTCAGTTACTGGGCACTAAGCTCACTCCAAGTACTAGCTATCACCCTCAGACGAACAGGCAGACAAAGATAGTTAACAGATAGTTGGAGGGCTACTTGCGTAACTATGTGACAAGTCAACAGCGATAATGGATACGGTGGCTGCACTTGGGTGAATAGTGCTACAACACTACATACCACATGTCCATAGGTATGTCTCCATTCCGAGCTTTGTATAGTTATGATGCATTGTCTTTCGCTGATGTTATGTTTGGACACTACGAGGCCCCAAGGGCCAAGGATTGGATACAGGAGAGCCAAGACATTTTGAGGGCTCTTAAAGACAACATGCAGATGGCCCAAAACCAACAGAAGCTTTATGCAGAAAGAGGTAGAGTTGAGAGGCAGTTCGAAGTAGGTGACCTAGTCTTCTTGAGTCTTCAACTGTATCGGTTGTCTTCACTCAAATAGAAGGGGGGAGAGAAGCTCAAACCCCGCTTCTATGGAACGTATCATGTCACTCAAAGGGTTAGGGAGGTAGCATATGAGTTGTAGCTACCCTCAAAGAGTCGGGTGCACAACATATTTCATGTGTCTTGCCTTAAAAAGGTGTTGGGATAGCAAGTTGCAGCTGCTACAGAACTACCTCCTATGGACAATGAGGGGCATTTAGTGTTGGTACCAAAGACCATTTTGGATACCCGGGAGAGGCATTTGAGAAACCGCGTCATCAAGGAGATTTTGATCAGATGGAGGAATCTGCCAGATGAGGATGCCACCTAGGAGGGGGAGCAGATACTTCAGCGTCCTTCGTTGGATTTGCTTGAGGACAAGCAACGTTTTGGCGGGAAGGACTATGATATTCCCACTTAGCATTTTGCTAAGTGAAATATCAATTTTTGATTATTTTTTCTATATTGGATGAATGCACTTAGGAAATGTAGGTTTAGAGGTCCCACACATGATTTCTGGCTTAGAACACACCCAAACATTCGCTCTGGAGGAAATATTGCGGCTTTAGTGGAGTGTGGGGGCCACCTCATGAGAATTTCAACCCACATGGGAAATACGCTCTCATTGGAGCGGAATTAGTGTGGTAAGTTTGAGCTGGGCCCACATGGGAATTTTGGAGGGGTCTTGACAAAAGGAGGAAGAGGCACTCAATTATTCATTCATTCATCATTTGCAAAATTGCCTTTTGACAAGAGCATGCTTGAGCTGAAGCCAAGTCTGCAAGTGTTGTTTAGCACACGAGTGTCTCTGAGCAAAGATCTCAACCCTTGCTTCGGTGGACTTCGAGTGCCAGCCCAAGGAGGGAGTTTACCTTTTTCATTTCGTACCAGCAACAGCAAGTACGATTTCAGGGAGAGGTTCAACTACAACAGCGCAAGGATTGCTAGTTCATGGTGGAGGCACTCCGAGAAGTGGAGGAGTGAGGTGTGGTTGAGGCTAAAACTTGGAGGAGGTTGGGGAAGTTTTTTGGTTAGGATTGCAGCTATTCTGGAGGCCATTTGTAGCAAGATTTACAGGTGGGTCGAATCACCCAGTAGTTGAGCCATTGAGGGGAAATAGGGCCGACTTTCCAAAGTCAAACCATTGGCCAAATCCTTCATGAGCTAATCTGAATATTTGGTGGAGAGGTCGGGATTAATATCCCATAAATTTCTAAGCAACAGAGAAGGCCCTAGCAGCAATTCTATTCAGCGAACAACATATTTCTAGGTATCTTCACCACAAAGCTAGAGCAACGCAGCAGTAGATTGGAGAGGGGTGACTTATTTATCATTTGGGGCTTTGCTAGCTTGCCTTAAGCAAACTGAGGTGCATTCTTTCCAACACCATATTGTACACCCTTTATTTATCAATAAAAGAGCTCAGCAGCGCAATTTGTGGTGCATTTTCATGGTCTAATTGTGTGTTCATTGTTTTATGGATTTTTGTCCATGTTTTCTTTGTATATTTACTGTAAATCTTCCTTAGGAATATTACAAATTTTGTTTGCTAATTCATTTCCATTTAATGTAACAAATTGTTTCATGTGTACTTGAGTTCACGCTTCACTTTTTTCTACATTATTATCTTGAGTATTGGAGCACTTTATTGTCTACTTGAAACAACTTTGTTTCTCAAGCAAATTGATTGCATCATTCTAATTTACTGATAAGATAATCTCCAATTGAAAGTTATATTTGCAATACATTGTTGAGCACCATTTCCTTACTTTGAAGCATTGCAAACTTTTTTTTTTTTTTTGGGAAAGCTTACTTGCATTTCATTTAGGCATTTTAGATTAGCTTGCATTTCTAATTTACCTCCAAGAATAAGCTTGGTTGATAGACATTATAGGGAAAAGATTTTCTTAGATAATTCTTCCAATTGGTACAAAGTAAGGTAAAGTGTGCGACCCTGCATTTATGGAGGTGGCTTGTCCCCTTGTAGGAACGAAAGGACATCCTGGCTCATAAGACTGAGGGGAAGGGTATCGTTAACGACACCATCATGTCATCAGCCCCTCTTCCTTATAGTCACCCCAATTTTTACCCTTTGGCAAGAGTTCAAAAGGAATATCTCTCACTTAGATTAGGCATCTAGCTTAAAAATAACCAAGATAATTGCATCTAACCTTAGTTAAGTGCATCTCATATTAACACACTTTACTTTTCAAGCTATTTTACTTGCAAATTATTTATATACTTGTCATGATGAAAATGTTTTGAATTGATTATCTCACTTGGGCAAGTACCATATTGTTCATTTTGCAAAGTGAAGTTTTAGCTTGTTTCATATTGCAAGTTAATTTATTTGCCTCCTTACATGCTCTAGCATTGTGAATGATTATATTTTGAAAGCATTTAAGAATTTCAAATCTTGTTAACATCTTCTTGATTGACAGGGTTACTTGTGTTTCACTTTGAAACATTTCATTTTAGAGCAAGTGTTATTTATTTTAAAGCAATATTGAAGGCACTAGTCTTATATGTTAATCTTTGTTTTATGTGTTGATGGTTATTGAAATATATTTCATTTCATATTGCTCATAATCTCAAGTAATCCAAATTAACCTTGACATCTCCTAGAAATCTCACATTACTTTTTAACTTAGTTTTTCATTTAGGGACCACCCCCCTTAGCTTGCCTAGGAGAGAGCTTAAACGCAAAGAGTTGGGAATAGATGACAGCCCCATCTCTTAGTTTTTCCACCAAGCCACACCTTGTGGGATTAAGGGATTTTTCTCACTAAATTATGTGTATGTGCTAGGCGGAAACAATAGGATCCTGAGATATGCACCCATATCAAAGCATTATCATAAAGTAAAATACTACCAACTGGGTGGAAAAAGAAAGCCGAAGAAATGGGTAACTCATACCTCCATGATTTCTCCCTCCTAACATCTATACACTCATGATGTTGGACCACCATTAATTGGTCACTTGGCTATAGCACCCTGCCCTAAAGTCATGCCCACCCCAGTACCACCATCTACACATGCACTTATCGATTCACGAGTTAACCTAGGACCTAACACTTACCCTTGGGGATTGGAAACACCTAAGAGGGTTATCCATCTAGCTATCCCTAATTTAAGATTGGGAACACTTAAATGGGACTTTGTCTGGTTAGATATGTGAAGATGATCTTTGTGTGAAGTGTTGTTTGTGCCCCTAACATATAGTATGGTCCACTATGATGCAACTATGGTTTTAGTTACCTAATGATTGTTGATTTACACTTTGATCTTGACAAGGTTTTGTTAGGTGGTTCTCATCATGGCAGAAGAGGCCTCTTGAGGTGATTTCCCACCTCCTCAACAGAGGAGTAGAGACCATACTATCCACTGCAAAGAGAGAGATTGGCCTTGATAATGAAGTGTTCCCTACCCAAAGCAAAGCATTGAGCTATTGCATGGCTTCACATGATGCTTGATACCCTGAGGAAACCCTAGATGCTAAAATGTTGAACCGTGATGTTTAGTGTTGGAGATATTGATGATGTGCCCAGTGGACCTAGGATGCCCCCCAGGCTGGCCTTGACACTATTTGATGGGCATCACTTGATCCAGAACCTAGATGATAACAGTCATCCTTGAGATGAAAAGGGAGGGCTTATACATCACCTTGAAGCCACAACGCCTAAGCTATTTAGTACCACATCACCCCTTTTCCTCCTTTGAAGGTGATGTATGACATCTTGTACATCACATGTTGGCATGGAGTTACATTTTACGGCTTGCACATGATCCTTGAGACAATTCCTGGAGTATAGAGCACTCATTAGCCCTTATCTCCCATTTGGATGGTTTTTTGAGCTCATTTTGAGGGTGACATCATAATTTTGGAGCATTTATTCCCACATGTTTGGGCTTTTATAGCATATTTGTTTTGTTTTTGAGTTATGGGATTGGCTTGTAACCTCTTTCTTATGGAACACTCAAAGTAAACTTGGCAATAGGGCATCTTAGTCATTTTATTTGTAAAGTGAGATGGAGAAGGCTAATATAAATAGAGTTCCCCCATCACTTCTCACTTCATCAATATACATGTAATTCGTCCTTTACAAATCAGAGAGTGAACTAGCTACCTTTTCACTACTTGGGCATAATGTGATCTTCTCTAGATGTGACTTGCTATTCGATGCGATTTTGCTTTGAGACAATATTTTGTGATTGAAAGGAGTCCTACTACAGAAGATTTTAAAAGTTTTATTGTTTGTTATTGATATTTTGGATGCTTTCATGCATAAAGTAGGGTTTTTCTTGCTCCATGTCTAAATATTGATGCTTGTAGCTCAAGTAGGTACTTCTGCATGGGCCTAAGTGTCTTGGCAGGCAAAACTCAGCCAAAGACTCCTTAGAGACTTGCTCTAGTGTGAGCAAGTTATTTTTGCAACTTAGCCTACGTTAGACTTAGGAAAAGCACATAATTATTATGTTGGCTTACTGCGCTAAAGTAAATTTAGGAAAAGTAATGTAAATTACTTTAGTGATTATGTTTTAATCTCAAGTAAGGTGAGACCTAATCAAAACTGTCAATCACATTAAAGATTAAGGTTAGGGATTTAGCTCAATGTAAAGTTATAAAAACAAGGCTATGGAGAAGGAGAAGACACACCCTACAGAAGCATAAGACTAAGAGAGGATCTCAGTGACTGTGATACTCAAGTTTGTTGGGTCCGAGGAAGGGGGTAACAAGGACATCCAGATCACCCAAGGAGGGCTTCTCAGCTGGATCAGATTCAATTGTTGCACATCTAGGCCATTATCCCAAGACAAGAGCCCAAGTAGGTTCTAAATCAAGTAAATGATGAGCTAAATTGATTGAGTAGAATATATTGTGTCATTGTTACTGAGATTGGTAAATTTTGCTTCCACTGAATTTTTAAGTTAACAAACCTAATTTTGTATTTAATCAGTAGATCGTTAATTTGCTAGGATTTAAGTGTTGGGTTCTAGGTTTGGAGGAATTCTAACATGGTATCAGAACATATAGTTTGAAAAAAATTGATCTTTGAATCATAGGTGCCAAGTTCATATAGGATTGTCAGGACCAGGATCGACCAAAATTGTATGAGCATAAATTCTTTTAAAGGGAATTCAAAGAAATTGATCATACAACCCATCATCCTTTGAAGCAAACAAACAAAACAAGGAAAAAAAAATTAAGATCTGGGCAAAAAAAAAAATTAAACAACAATTTAAAAAGAAAAGATATAAATAAAAAAATAATTGTGATAGTTGTGGTGGTCGACAAGGTTGTCGGGCCACAGCCACCAAAGAATAGCCAACAGAAGACATCGAAGTGTTGCCCACAAAGGCCAATGGTGACAGTGGGGAAAACTTGTCAACAACAGTGACCTACACAGGGGTCAATGCGAAGAGGCCAATGAACAAACTACAACGCAACCGACACAGATTGAATAAAGTTGCTAGAGCTATCAGAGAAGAAATTCGTCGACAAGCAGGATTAGAAGAGCACAATGAGGTCCAAAGCAACAGTTGACAACATAGGGGACAATGCCAGTAGCACAAATAGGCAGAGTTGCTAACTACGGATCACAACCATGTCATGTAGTCGCACCGAGACAACAAGGTGGAGGAGACATCAGAGTCGCTTCGATGCACTGCCAACAAATGCCACGCAAACTTCCACAAAAAGGAAGTTGAGGGTGATAATGTCCAAACAATGTGGGACATTTGCTATAACAAGGCCAATGTCAGGTTCAAATCTTATGTCTATCAATAATAACATGAAGAGTAGCGCTGCATTTGCGACCTTGCTGTAGTCAAAGGAATAGGTCGATGAAAACTTTCCATCCTGGAAGAAGCAGGTTAACACACAAGCATAGGGAGCAGATGTTGGCGTTTGTGCAAAAATTCTAGCGGCGACTATAGAAACATCGGAGTTCGCCGCAGACTTTAACGCACAGGACATGGAGTATTGCATGAGGTGTAGAGGAGGCAAGCTACAGGTGGTGCGACTGTTAGTTGAAAGAGTAAGGCCAACACCATGTAGAACAATGGCTATGAGTAACCAGCAAGTAGAGACAAGGTGTCACAATGGGCAGCTAAGTAGTAGAGATTGTGCATAGGTTTGTCCAGGGGACATGAGAAAGATTGCAGCCGAGATTAAGTCACCATCACGTGGAGACAAAGGTCATTGAGCAAAGAACCAAGGCATAGATCAATGGAACTAGTCAATAACAAAATTGTTGCACAGTGAAGAGTATAGTCAACCTATGGATGGGCTAGTCGTAGAGGGCGCAGAAGGATCTGGTACAAGTAGTGTCGTAGAGTTGAGACATCATGGAGGATCGTGTCGCGGGAAGAGTGCCATGCTAGGGACAATTAAATACCTACAGGATGTAGTGGCCAGCAGAAGTCTTTGGGGAAGGGATTTGTCGACAAGCATGAGCTAGTAGTGGTCAATAGGACAGGCTAATGAGTTGCAAGTCTGAGCACATAAGAAAGAGTGCAATCGGGATTATGTTGCAAAAAAAGGTAGCCATGGTCAGTATTTTCATCTCGTAAAAGAAATGGGAAATTTCAATTTTTAAATTTGCCTCCAAATTTATTTTAAGTCAGCCTCATGATGTTTTAGGTCAATTAGGCCCCTAAGAGGCACCCATTCAACCCCCACTTGAAGGCTATATAAAGGAGATCATTTATCCTCATTTAGACACATCAATTTTTTCTTTTGTATCTCTGATCCAGCCAAATTATACGAAGTTCCAAAATTTTAGGAGGGGTCGAAATTTCAGGAGTCTGGTTTTTGTCATGGCACTTGATCATAATCTTGGTTACTAGTTTGCCTATTATTCTGCTCTTGTTGTTTATGATGTATTGATGAATTTGGAAACTCTCTCTCTCTCATAAGGAAGGCCTTTTTTCTGGGTTCTCCCCTTTGTGAGTTTTTCCCTGGCTGTGAGCTTAATTTTTGTGTCTTGTGTCTCATGGTTTTCTAATGTCTCTATTGTAATTTTCTACTGCTCTTTTATGCTTATGGATGATTTTTTATAATTATTTAAAGAAGTAATCAGAAAATGCTAATGGTGATTTGATGTTGTGAAAACAAGGAAATTGTTCTATGTTATGCCCTAATTTAAAAAAAAATCAACATGGTATTAGAGTTGGGGGGTATTGAAGAATAGTTTTCTAAGAAACAAAAGAAGTTCTAGGCTGTAATTTCTTGAGGCATGCAAGTTTCCTAAGATGTGAATCCCTGCACTGTAATCTGAAGGTCTAAAATGAATGTCTCTGTGATATGCTGGTACCGTGATAGATCTCCTTCTTGTAATGATACTTGTAATAGATGGTTTCTTCGATATAAGCATATCAGCTAGAAGGTCAATCAATATCTAAGCTATGCAAGCTAATTCGTGACAACTTTTTTTATTTCATACGAGCTTTCTATATTCCTTGATTTCTTGTAAGTCTATTCTTTGTTATGCGACTTTCTCCAACTCCCTTTTACATTCTCTGTGACATTTGTGGTACGTATTAATTTTATGAGCTCCCTGTGGTACGTATTATTCTTTTATGAGCTTCTTTTATTTGAGCATCTTTTGAATGATCTCTATAAATGTATGGGAGTTTTTGGGCTCATAACTGTGATTGGAAGGTGTCATGTGAATTGTGTTCAGTTTTGTGACAAATAGCCCTGTAAGAAAAGAGTCGAAATCTAAGTTTGAGATCTTTGTCTAGAAGTTTGAACCTATGATAGAAGATCAAATTCCCTGAGGACTATGCAAATTTTATTATGCAATGATCTGTGCTCAATGTTTCAATGCATGATATAATAAGTCCCCTGTGATCTGAACCTCAAATTCTGTGTGATCTGAATTCCTAAACAGGAAGTGGTCCGAGTCTTAAATATTCGAAGTCTATCAAGTTCTTTAGTTGTCTGAAATCTTTGATATACTTTTGGAGACCAAAGTGAAAAACAAAGTTATAAAAGGAAGGTCGTAACTCTATGGCATCCAAACCTTCTCCTTCCAGTGTCAATCTCTCTCTGAGGTTTGTTTCATGTGTTTATACAAGCTTTGTAGCTAGTTGAATTGATAATGAAATAATCAAGTCTATAGAATTATGTCTAAAATTCGAGTCATCTGGTGAAGTCAAGATCAAAATAATGACCAAGGCACAAGCTTGTATGAAGTTAAGTGTTGATCATATAATGTTGAAAGAGACCAATACGAATCGTATCCTTGTAAGTAGAATTATAAAAGGGATGAGACTCCAGTACCAACTCAGCCTAAGAAAAAGAGAGAAAGCTTCCTGTAGGATTGAATATGATGCTCCTCATCCCAACTTCACATACATAGTAAAGTGTGAAAGGAAAGTGTCAATCCCTGCTAGAAAGTTGAAATTGAAGGTATTTGCTTTGAGCTACAACATTATTATTATTATTAGAGATAAAAATCGATAATTGAGCTTGCTATCCTTATATGAGTTTTGCGATAGCATGATTATTAAGGAATACTCTGAGAAGAAGTCAAAATAAATTGTGGATCAATGTCAAGCCTAAGGATCAAGCTTTTGAGAGTATATAACTGTCATTTCCGAAATATATATAATATATATATAAGAGATAACAGAGAATATATATATAAGAAGGTTGTCTTTCACGTCAAAAGAACCAACCTGATCAAATAAAAGTCTAAAGATTTGAAATTCAGATAAGTACTTTAATCTGAGGAAAAGTAGATCACTGCTATGAGATTTCAAAAGGCCTGCTAGATGCTTTTCATCTCTCATCGGGTCCAATAAATGCTAACATGAATGAATAAACAAGAAATTTTATTAAAGGAAATGTTGTTTTTTCTATATCTTGTCGCAAAGGATGTTGAGAATCGATGAATCTATAATATCTAGGGTTTAAAAGTCCGGAACAATTTAGGAACTATTGTAAAAGCTTTGAACAAGAGAAAACCTAAGGGTTGTAATACCCTAGGACTATCGTTGACGAAAAAGATGAAATCTAGAAGATTGCAAGGATAAGGGTCATCTAATTTTTGACATTGATTTGTCTAGGGTCCATTCCTTAGGTCTGATAGCAAGAATTTTGAAGATGGGAAATTAGGTTGAATTCAAAAACCCTAGCTGACTTATTGTTAACTCTATCAACTCATTAGGGTTGAGAAAAGAAAGCTGTAATTAATTGCTTCCACTCAAGAAGGAACCCTTTCTCCTAGAGGTTTTGACATCTTGTTAAGGTTGATTAGCAGGTTGGATACAAGAAGATTGAAGATCAAGAGGGAGTTGTCATGAGCTTAAAAGATAGGTATCTTATATTTCTTTTATTGTTTTAATCATTACTAACATTGATTGTTTATGGTTTGTGAACCCTAGGTAGGGCTTGGAGATGAAAATGGACCAAATCCTAGAACTGATTGTTCGTTTGAGAAAAGAAACCCAAAATTGATGATATAGACTCCTCGATGACAAGACTAATGTGGACTCGTGAACTCTTTGATGATGATGAGGACCCCCTGATGATGTGGACTCCATGATGATATTGATGATGTAGACTCCTTGATGACAATGATGATGTGGACTCGTTATTGATAATGATGTCGATTCTTTGATGATATTAACGTTGATGATGCAGACTCGTTGATGATATTGATGATGATGATGTTGACTCAATGATGACGTGGACTCCTTGATGATATGAACTCCTTGATGATGTGAACACCTTAATAATGTGGATGTGAACTCTCCATTGATGTTGATGTGAACTCCTTTGTAATGTTGATAAGAACTCCCTGAAGATGTGGATGATGGACTCCTTGATGAAGTGAACTTTTTGATGATGATGTGAACTCTTTGATGATGTGGATAATGGACTACTTGATAATGTTAACTCTTTGATGTTGATATGGACTTCTTGATGATGATATGGACTCCTTCATAATATAGATTATATGTACTGCTTATGTGGACTCTTTGGTGATGTAGACAAGGTCAACTGCTTGATGGTGATATGGTGATGATTTGGTCAACCTCTTGATGATGATATGGATGAGGTCAACTTCCTTATGATGACATGGACTCTGTGATGATATGATGATAATGATGTGGATTCCTTAATGATGAGGACTCTTTAATGATGATGATGTGAACAATATTTGATGAATTGAATGAGGTTAACATGAAGCTTAAGATCAAGAGGGAGCTGACGCACTCCTAAGAAGATAAGTGCTTTCTTATTTCTATTATCATTTCATTATGAGACTCTTGTCTATGTATGTCTTGCTTGGTTGTATTTGTTCTTCCATGACCTCCTAGTGGGGATTGCAAGTACATAACGAACACTGCCAAGGTGTGGCAATCGTTGGGAATGATGGAAGAACAATGTGACAAGAAGACTTGTGATAGGCTTTGTACCCAGAGGTAGCAAACGAGATCATCCTGTTTGAAGCACGTTTCTATGAAGGTGGCTTGAAGTTTTGAAGACCAATGCTAATCTAGATATGCTAAGGATGAACCCATGCATTTTCTGCTATGTAGAGGACTTTGAAGAGGGAGTTGTTTTTGTAAAGGTTGAGCCCAATGATATCTTTGGCACAATGGACTGTGAGTCCATCGTCATCTTCCTGATGAATGATTTGAAGAAGTTGCAATACTCTAGTGTTCACTTATTTTCAGATTAATTCGTTGATCTATCTGCTAATGTTAGTTTTTGCTAAAGTCTATTGTTATCTGCTAGATTTGATTATGGTATGTTGATGCTTACTTCTATGAGAAGCCACTTATTATATGATGGATTTTCCTATGGATGTTGATATTCGCTTCTATGATAAGCCACTTATTGTCTGTTGGACTCTATTATGGTTGTCGATGATTTCTTTTGTGAGAAGCCACTGTTGAAGTCTATTATTGTTTGTTTAAAGTTGTTGATGTTTGCTTCTGAGAGAAGCCCGGCTGAAGCTGAATGAACAGTTGAATGTCATTGTTTGTTGATATGCTTGTTAAAGTAGCGATGGTCATTGTTTTCATCTTGAAATGTTGAAATGATTTTTTCTGAAATGATAGCGATGGTCAATATTTTCATCTTGAAAAAGAAATGGGAAATTTGAATTTTTAAATTTGCCTCCAAATTAATTTCAAGTCGGCTCATGATGTTTTAGGTCAGCTAGGACCCTAAGAGGCACCCATTCAACCCCCACTTTAAGGCTATATAAAGGAGATCTTTTATCCTCATTTTGACACATCAATTTTGTCTTTTGTCTCTGATCCAACAAAATTAAAGGAGGGTCCAAAATTTTAGGTGGGGTTGGGGGGGGGGCGGAAATTTCAGGGGTCTGGCTTTTGTCATTGCACTTGATCATAATCTTGGGTACGGGTTTGGCTACTATTCTTCTATTACTATTTATGATGTATTAATGAATCTAAAAACTCTCTCTCTCATAAGGAAGGACTTTTCTAGGTTTTCCCCTTGTGGGTTTTGGCTTGGTTGTGAACCTAATTCTCTCATGGTTTCTTAATGTTTCTACTGTGATTTTCTATTGCTCTTTTATGCTTATGAATTATTTTCTTATAATTGTTTAAAGAAGTAATTAGAGAATTCTAATGGTGATTTGATGTTTTGAAAACAAGGAAATTGTTCTAAGCTACACCCTAATTTAAAAATAAAATAAAAATCAACAGATTAACAAACTATGTTGCAAGAAACATAGGGCAAGGGGGCGTTTCCGTATGGAAACGGGTACGAAACGCTGAAACGTGTTTCAGGCCGTACTGCCACGTTTCACGAAACTAAAACGTGGCCAGTACGGCATGAAAAGCATTTCAGGGCCGTACGACTCACGTTTCAACTTTTTACTTGTGTTTTTTTTTTTAATTTAGTTTGTTTTCTAATTTATTTTTAGGTTATCCTAGTGACTTCTAGTTGCTTCTAGATCCCTGTCTAAAGTTATAAAAGTGAACTTTTGCCCTAGTGTTGATATGCAGTTCATGGTATGTTAAATTCTTAAAGTAAAAGTGATATTCTCCTTTATTTTTCATTTTCATCCTTTTACTTAAATTTTTAACATTA